>JAJONR010006285.1:0-23061 GCA_029582245.1 Solanum etuberosum
CATGTTGTGTGATATATGTTTGTTCTTGCTTCATTATATTGCATGTATGTATGCGAATGTTGCATTATTGATCACACTAATCGTAAATGAGTATGAACAAATAACTATATGCCATGAATCACCTCTTAATTGTATGATTGTGAGAATGTACATTGTGATTGTGATTGTGGTATGTTGAATGGAGCGGGTGTCACGTTCCGACACACTAATTGAGATCGGATGTCACTTACCGACATAAATATTGGAACGGGTGTCATGATCCGACGCACTAACTTGGAATGGATGTCACGATCCGGTACACTAACTGTTTGGGTATGGGTTACATGAGAGGACCAATGAGTTGTTATACATATGCGTATTGTTGAGAAGGTGGAATTGTACATTGATCCTGAAATGATATTGATATTGTATATGTTCGGTGTATGCATGTTTATGATGTTGTAATGACTTGCTTATATTGCACTTAGTGGGATAGCCGCGTGATCCTACCAGTAACCGGCTAAACCTAAGAAACTTCTAATATCCGAAGGAGTTAGAGGTCTAGGTCAACTCTTGACCGCATCCGTCTTCTTAGGATATACCTCAATACCTTTACTTGAAAAAATATGACCAAGGAAAGCTACGGACCTTAATCGAAATTCACATTTGCTAAACTTTGCAAAAAGTTGTTGGTCCTTATGAATTTGAAACACGATCCTCAAATGATCAATATGCTCATCTTCACTCCTTGAGTAGATCAAAATATCATCAATGAACACAATCACAAACATGTCAAGGTATTGTCTAAACACCCTATTCATCAAATCCATAAATTCCGCCGGAGCATTAGTCAACCCAAATGAGATTACCAAACACTCATAATGGCCAAGCCGAGTTTGAAAAGCCGTCTTTGGAATGTCATCCCCTCTCACCCTCAATTGGTGATAACCGAATCGTAGATCAATCTTAGAGAAATAACTCGCCCCTTGAAGTGGGTCAAAAAAATCATCTATCCTCGAAAGTGGATACTTATTCTTAATAGTCACCTTGTTCAACTGACGATAGTCGATACACATACGAAGAGAACCATCCTTCTTCCTAATGAACAAAACTGGAGCACCCCATGGAGACATACTCGGTCGGATGAAACGCTTATCCAACAGTTCTTTCAATTGTTCTTTCAACTCCTTAACTTCTGTCGGAGCCATACAGTAAGGAGCAATAGAGATAGGTTACGTATCTGGGAGAAGGTCAATACCGAAGTCTATTTCCCGCTCAGGAGGAAAATTAGGTTAGTCATCTGGAAACACTTCCAAAAACTCATTTACCACGGGTCCGAATCAAGAGAAGGGGTTTCGAAATCTACATCCCTCACCCTTACTAGATGTTAAATGCAACCCTTAGAAATCATCTTTCTATCTTTAAGACAAGAGACAAACTGACCCTTAGGCATATAATTTCCCCCCTTCAACTGTAGGATAGGCTCATTTGAAAACTGAAACTTGAATTCACGAGTTCTATAATCAATAAAAGCATAACATGAGTGCAGCCAATCCATACCAAGAATCACATCAAAGTCTAACATATCAAGCTCTACCAAGTCAATAAGAGTAACTCTATGGGACAAGGAAATGAGACATTTTCTATAGACCCTCTTAGCCACAATAGAATCACCAACAGGAGTAGAGACAAAAAAAGGTTCTAACAACACATCAGGGAGCACATCAAATCTCATTGCCACATATGGCGTTACAAAAGACAAAGTAGCACCGGGAACAAGTAAAGCATATACATCTAGTTCAAAAACTTTCAATGTACCAGTAACCACATCGGGAAAACTCTCTTGCTCACCACAAGTCTGAACTGCATAGAAGCGGTTTTGCTTAGGAGCATTGGAACCCGAACCACTAGGAGGAGCTTGCTTGCCCGATCTTCCTTTAGCCATAAGCATCGGGCACTCCCTCATTTTGTGACCACTATTACCACAACCATAACAACCATCTGTGCCGGCTAGGCACTTACCATCATGCTTCCTACCACACTTAGTACAAGTAGACCTAGACAATGAAGATTCACCACCATTACCTCCTTGAGGCTTAGGGTTAGACACCCTATCTTTGTTGAACTTTGGAGGAGCGTTGGAGGAATCTTGGCCGGAGAACCTTTGTTGAAATCTAGGATGACCTTGTCCCTCAGACCTTGCATGAGAGATATTTCCATCACCGGTCTTAGCCCTCTTTACCTCTCTAGACTTTTCCTTCAGTTTTTCCTCCTCAATTTATTGTGCATGCACCATGATACGAGAGATGTCCATGTCATGAATGAGCATGGAGGTTCGACACTCTTTAACTATCATTTCGGACACACCCGAAACAAACTTACTCATTCTAGCCCTTGAATCCGCAACCATTGTTGGAGCATATTTCGATAATTTAGTGAACTTTAGAGCATACTCCCTCACACTCATACTCCCTTGTCGGAGGTTAATGAACTCAAGCACCTTGGCTTCTCTCATCTCTAGGGGAAAGAACTTATCAAGAATAGTGGCTTTAAACTTCTCCCAATCAAGAGGAACCACATCTTCTAGTCTCCCTTCATTCCATTTATTATACCATATTTGAGCCACTCATTTTAGTTGATAAGAGGCCAACTCCGCTTTTTTCCACCGGCGTAACTCCTATGATCATCAAAACCTTGTAGACCTCATCAATAAACTCTTGAGGATCTTCATCAACTTTATAACCATGAACTCTGGATGATTCATCCTTGTGAAGTCCCTCACTCTTAAAGCCGCCATAACTACATTTGGGTTCACGGGAACCGCAACCTCCCTATTTTATTGGGCCGTCACCGCTTGATCCAACACTTGAAAAACAGCCCTAAACTCTAAATTAGATACTTGCTGACCAAAGGATCGACCGAAACTTGAGGAGCTTCGGGAGGAGCTTTTTCTTCATCATTCTCCCTCACATTCCTTCTAGCATAAGCTCTTTGGGTAGACATATGCTGAAGAACATAGGATAAGGATTAGGAGAGAGACTTTATAAAGTTAAATTCTATCACACAACTTAAGAGTAATGAAAAAAGTGGAGTTTCCTACTCATCTTGTAGCCTCTCATTCATAAGTGTGGTGCGCTTCACACTCATGAACACGACTCTACTAGACGTGGCTTATGAGAAAACCTAGGACCATTCTAAACCTTGTGCTCTGATTACCAAGTATGTCACGACCCAGGGGTACCCCTTAGATGTAACACGGCGTATAGAACCCCGAAGGACTCCATACAAGCCACTTAGCTGTCATAACATAAGAAATAGAACAATAAGAGTAAAACAATAGTCCAAGTCCAAAACATTTTATAAAAAAAGCGGAAGTCTAAACACTTGTCTCATCATAGCCATCTAATACAATAGAATGAAATTGGGCCTAGCCCATACATCATGTCCAAAAGAGAAATACATGAAAGAAACTGAAAATAATAAACTCCCTCCTCGAAGCATGAGAACTCACCAAAGATCGGGAAATCAGGAACTCAACTACTATCCACGAGACTCGAAAACCTGTCTATCGGACCCTACATTTGGGAAAATATAGGCAAGAGTATGCGTTAGAACAAAATAATGTACCAAGTATGATAGCCATGAATAAAACATTTAAAACATGCTAAAAGGGACATTTTGATTTCATGACATGCAATTGACCAAGCTATACATGATATAAAAGAGTTATGAAACACAAGTCATAAATCATGGTCAATGCAAGATAACTTCATCTTTATAAACCTTTGAAATCTTGTGAGATACTTCTTGAAGTAACCTTTAGTTCATTATTAATTGTGGGGAATTAGCCTTAACCGACATAGAGACCATGTGAGCTATAACATGATCCCCCGGTATCTCCCACACTGAAAAGGGTTATCCTACATGCAAAGGTAGAACTATGAACTTCTAGCTTAAGTGGATCCACTAGCTAATCAACCTATGGGGGCACATAGTCTAAGGGATAAGGAGATTGCTACTAGAAACTCGGCCTCTACTACGGGGGAGCTTCCATCTCATGAGATTACTTCTAGAAACCCGACCTCTACTACGGGAGAGCTTCAATCCCATCATCAATATCTACTTGGTGCTAAGCATAAATCCCACAGAATAGTCATTTCTTACTTGACCTCATTATTCATGAAAAGGTGTCCTTGGACAACCAATCAAAGCTAGTTCATTATGATAGCTCTTACTCTTTACTAATTTAGGTGAGAAAAACTTTCAACCTAAGAATCCTTTCTATGTGAGAAAACCTTTCACATCATGCTTAGGTGTGTTTATGAGAATGTCCTTTCAACAACACAACAACAACATCATCATTGATACTTTACTCTCAAAGCATCCTTAAAACATTTGCATATATTTCATAAGAAAATGCATATGTCCATAATTTACCTCTTGAGGTTCAAAATCCATTTTTAATCATCAATGCTTAGAAAACATGGGTTAGATATGGATTTCATCATAAATTTATGTAAAACTAGTAATACATGCTTAATTTCATAAAACTCTTCCTTGAAGAGCAAAATCCCACATCATATGATTCATAACTTGAAAACATGGGGATTACATGGGTTCATGGGGAAGTCATCATAAAATCATCATATTTCATCAATTCATGCATAAGAGATCATAATTCAATCATATAAAACAATAATCAAAAGAACCCATGGTGATTGAAGAAAATCCTAACTTAATTGGGGAATTCTACCTTTAGAAATAGAGAATTTGGGAACTCCATGGATGAAAACTATCATACCTTGAATCCATAAGCTAGCCTTCAATGGAGGAATTGAGAATTGACCTTGATCCTATCTTGAACCCTTTCTTCTTCTTCAAGTTTCTAGAGAGAGAAATATTTTGGAGAGGAGATTTGGTCTTCTTTAAATGTTTTTGAGAGAATGGGTTTTAAATTGGGGAAATTTGAGAGTAGGATACTTATATTGGTCTTTAGATGAAGGTTAAAATGACGTAGTATCGAATTAAAATAAATCTGAAAAAGACACAAATGACTCTAACTTACTATTGAAGATGCTGCACGCTGAGGCTCGCCTAAGGGCACTTGGCGACTCGCCAAGTGAGCCCTTGGCTCACCTAATTTTCAAGTATGCCAACCTAGGAGGCAGACCACTTTGGTGATGGGGGAGGAACTTTGGCGATGAACCGACTGGAACGGCGAGCCTGACTTGGCTCGCCCAAAATTACATAATGGTAGCCAACAAGGTCAAAGCCAAAAGGCGAGGAGGGTTCATTTGGCGGATCTCCATGTAGTCTCGGCAGATCGCCTAGTAGACTATAAAGTTAGTATTTTCCTTTTATTTTAAATTCGGGGTGTTACAATATTTTAAGTTTGGGGTGTTGATGTGTGGTAGATTAAAACTCATTCTAGTCGTATTGAGTTCAACAATTAGTATCCCCCAATGCCTAATAATGCCCTATTCTAATGATATTTTGATGATTTGTATCTATGAAGGGTAAGGGACAAGGCAAGGGTGAATGTTCTAAAGAATGGCCAAAAATATGAAAAGAAGTGTAAACTCCACATTGTTGATTGCCTAACAAGAAGGGAAGATCGCCCAACTGGCATGACCTTGACCAAATTGACAGTGCTCAACACTTGAATTAATTAAGGTAGGTCGGTAAACTTAAAGGGAAATAAAGAATCTCGAAATACAAAGGGCGAACCTCTTTGACCATCACCGAAGGAGACAGGACTTGGATAAAATGAAAGACTTAAAAGGTGAATAAAGGTGGTTGTAACACCCCGTAATCGAAAAGAGGCCAAATAGCATTTTTCAGAAAGTTGCAGGTGCCAACCCACGCTGGCCACCCACAGCCCGTGGATGGGACCATAGACCGTAGGTGTGGTCCGTGGTTGACACACTGGCACTGCCCAGAAAAGGGTAAGAACCACGGCTGGACCAACGGACCGTTGGTGGAACCACGGTTCGTGGTTGGGGCCGGTGGTCCAATACCCTTGAAGTTGAGTTCCTGACCACGCACGACGGACGTGCAGGATGGTCCGTCGTCCTAACCACGGTCCGTCGGTGGTGTGTTGTGGGTTAAGGGCTGGTAGTTATTTTCAGGGTTAGTTGGGTCTTTTCCTAATTAATTAGTTTCAATACCATGTCATTTTGGCTATGTTTAGGAACCCTATATAAACCTTTTTAACCCCAAATTCATCCCATTTACTTCATTCTTTTAAATTCACAAAAGAATCCCAAATCCTCTCAAATATTATCTCTCTAGAAGCTTGAAGAAGGAACCACCTAGGGTTTGAAAGATAAAGGTTCAATTACTCCATTGAAGGCTAGCATTTGGAGTTAAGGTATGATAGTTTTCATCCATGGAGTTCTCAAATTCCTCTATTTCAAATGGTAGAATTCCCCAATTGAGTTAGGGTTTCTTCTATTAGCATGGGTTGCATTTATTGTTGATTTAAATGAGTTAATTATGATCTTCTTTGCATGAATTGATAAAAATTAATGCTTTTATGATGAATCCCCCCATGAACCCATGTGATCCCTATGTTTTTAAGTTATGAACTATATATTGAGGGATATGATATTCAATGAAGAGTTTTATCAAATTGAGCATGTATTACTAGTTTTACATGTATGTATGATGAAATCCATATATAACCCATGTTTTCCAACAGTTGATGATTGAAGTTGGGTTTTGACCTCAAGAAGGTAAATTATGGACTTATGCATTGTTTATGAATATATGCAAATGTTTTAAGGGTTCTTTGAGAGTAAAGTACTAATCATGATTATGTTGTGTTGTGAAAGGAAATTCTCACTAAAACACATACTAGCATGATGTGAATGGTTTTCTCACATAAAAAGGATTCTTAGGTTGAAAGGCTTTCTCACCTGAATGAATCAAGAGTAAGAGCTATCCTAATTAACTAGCTTGGAATGGCTGTCCAAGGGCTCCTTTTCATGAGTAACAAAGTCAAGTAAGAAATGACTATTTCGTGGGAATTTGTGCTTAGCACCAAGTGGATATTGAATATGAGATAGAAGCTCTCACTTTAGTAGAGTCCAGGTTTCCAAAGTAATCTCATGGGATGGAAGTTCTCACGTCAGTTGAGTCCGAGTTTCTAGTAGCAATCCCCTTATCCCATAAACTATGTGCCCCCATAGGTTGATTAGCTAGTGGATCCACTTAAGCTAGAAGTTCAAGGTTCTACCTTAGGCAAGTAGAACACCTCTTTTTGGTGTGGAGTAGACACCGGATTCCATGTTATAGCTCACATGGTCTCATGTCGGTTAAGGCTATTTCCCACAACAAGATTAATAATGAACTAAGACATGCTTAAAGAAGTATCTCGTCGTGTTCAAAGGTTTTAAAGATGATGCTAGCTTGCATTGAAGATGATGTTATGATTTATGTTTTCCAACTCTCTCATATGATGTTTTAACATAGCAAATTGCATGTTATAAAATGAAATGTCCCTTTTAGCATGATTTAAATGTTTTATGCATGGATATCATACTTGGTACATTGTTTTGTACTAACGCATACTCTTGCCTACATTTTTTCCAAATGTTGGGTCCGACAGTCAGGGTCGACAATTTTGTGGCTAGAGCTTGGATTTCATTGTTTCCCAAGCTTGGTGAGTCCTCATGGTTCAAGGATGGACTTTCAATGTTTAGTTTCTTTCTCGCATTTCACTTTTGAACATGATGTATGGGCTAGGCCCAATTTCATTCGATTGTATTAGATGGCTATGTTGAGACATGAGTTTAAACTTCCGCTTTACTTTTATAAAATGATTTAGACTTGGACTATTGTTTTACTCTTATTGTTCCATTTCTTATGTTATGAGAGCTAAGTGGCTTTTATGGAGTCCTTCGGGGTTCTATACACCATGTTACATCTAGAGGGTACCCCTGGGTCTTGACAAACTTTGTAATCACAACACAAGGTTTAGAATGGTCCTAGGATGTCTCATAAGCCACGTCTAGTAGAGTCTTGTTCATGAGTGCGAAGTGTGCCACATTTATGAATGAGAGGCTACACGATAAGTAGGAAACTCTACTTCTTTCATTACTCTTAAGTCGTGCGATAGAGTTTAACTCTATAAAGTCTATCTCCTAATCTTTATCCTATGTTCTTCAGGATATGGCTACCCAAAAGAGCTTATGCTAGAAGAAATGTGAGGGAGAATGAGGAACAAGAAGCTCTTCCCTAAGCTCCTCAAGTTCCGGTCGATCCTTTGGCTGAACAAGTGTCCAATGCAGAGTTTAGGGCTGCTTTCCAAGTGTTGGCTCAAGCGGTGACGGCCCAAGAAAATTGGGAGGTTGCGGTTCCCGTGAATCCAAATGTGGGTATGGAGGCTTCAAGGGTGAGGGACTTCACAAGGACGAACCCTATGGAGTTTCATGGTTCCAAAGTTGAGGAAGATCCTCAAGAGTTTATCGATGAGGTCTATAAGGTTTTGATGATCATGGGAGTTACGCCGGTGGAAAAAGTGGATTTGGTCACTTATCAACTAAAGGGAGTGGCTCAAATTCGGTATAATTAATGGAAAGAAGGAAGACCAAAAGATGTGGGTCCTCTTGATTGGGAGAAGTTCAAATCCTCTTTTCTTGATAAATTCTTTCCCCTAGAGATGAGGGAAGTCAAGGTGCTCGAGTTCATTAACCTCGGGAAAAAGAGTATGAGTGTGAGGGAGTATTCTATAAAGTTCACCCAATTATCGAAATATGCTCCAACAATGGTTGAAGATTCAAGGGCTAGAATGAGTAAATTCATTTTGGGTGTGTCCGAAATGGTAGTCAAAGAGTGCCGAACTGCCATGCTCATTCATGACATGGATATCTCTCGTCTCATGGTGCATGCACAACAAATTGAGGAGAAAAAGCTCAAGGAAAAGTCTAGAGAGGTAAAGAGGGCTAAGCCCGATGATGGTAACTTTTCTCAAGCAAGGTCCGATGGACAAGGTCATCCTAGATTCCGACAAAAGTTTTCCGGCCGAGATTCTTCTAATTCTCTTCGAAAGTTCAACAAAGACCAGGTGTCTAACCTGAATCCCCAAGGAGGTAATGGTAGTGGATCTTCAATGCCTAGGCCAAATTGCACTAAGTGTGGGAGGAAGCACAATGGTAAGTGCATAGCCGGCACAGATGGTTGTTATGATTGTGGAAAATATGGTCACAAAATGAGGGATTGCCCTATGATTAAGACTCAAGGAAGAGAGGGCAAGCAAACTAATACTATTGGTGCGGGTTCTAATGCTCCTAAGCAAAACCGTTTTTATGCTCTTCAGACTAGAGGTGACCAAGAGAGTTTTCTGGATGTGGTTACCAGTATGTTGAAAGTTTTTGAACATGATATATATGCTTTATTTGATCCTGGTGCTACTTTTTCTTTTACGACCCCTTATGTGGCAATGAGATTTGATGTGCTCCCCGATATGTTGTTAGAACCTTTTTCTGTCTCTACTCCTGTTGGTGATTCTGTGGTGGCTAAGAGGGTCTATAGAGAGTGTCCCGTTTCCTTGTCCCATAGAGTTACTCTTGTTGACTTGGTAGAGCTTGATGTGTTAGACTTTGATGTTATTTTGGGAATGGATTGGCTTCACTCTTGTTTTGCTTCTATTGATTGTAGAACTTGTGTAGTTAAGTTTCAGTTTCCAAATGAGCCTGTCCTAGAGTGGAAGGGGGGAAATTCTATGCCTAAGGGTCAATTTATCTATTGTCCTAAAGCTAGAAAGATGATACCTAAGGGTTGCATTTACCACCTAGTAAGGGTGAGGGATGTAGATTTTGAAACCCCTTCTCTTGAGTGGGTCCCATTGAAATTGAGTTTCTGGAAGTATTCCCAGATGATCTACCCGGTATTCCTCCAGAGCAGGAAATAGACTTCGATATCAACTTTCTCCCAGATACGCAACCTATCGCTATTCCTCCTTACTGTATGGCTCTAGCAGAACTTAAGGAGTTGAAAGAGAAGTTGAAAGACTTGTTAGATAAGGGCTTCATTAGACCGAGTATCTCTTCATGGGGTGCTCCGGTTTTGTTCGTAAGAAAGAAGGATGGTTTTATTCGTATGTGCATCGACTATCGTCAGTTGAACAAGGTGACTATTAAGAACAAGTATCCTCTTCCGAGGATAGATGATTTGTTTGACCAACTTCAAGGGGCAAGTTATTTCTCTAAGATTGATCTTTGATCCGGTTATCACCAATTGAGGGTGAGGGAGGATGACATTCTGAAGATGGTTTTTTGAACTCGGTATGGTCATTATGAATTTTTGGTGATGTCATTTGGTTTGACTAATGCTCCGGCGGCGTTCATTGATTTGATGAATAGGGTGTTTAGACAATATCTTGACATATTTATGATTGTGTTCATTGATGATATTTTGATCTACTCAAGGAGTGAGGATGAGCATATTGACCATTTGAAGATCGTGTTGCAAATTCTTAAGGACCAATAACTTTTTTCAAAGTTTATCAAATGTGAATTTTGGTTAAGGTCCGTAGCCTTCCTCGGTCATATTGTTTCAAGTAAGGGTATTTCGGTTGATCCTAAGAAGACAGATGCGGTCAAGTGTTGGCCTAGACCTCTAACTCCTTCGGATATTAGAAGTTTCTTGGGTTTAGCCGGTTATTATAGAATATTTTTTGAGGGGTTTTCTTCCATTGCCTCTCCCTTGACGGCTTTGACTCAAAAGAAGGCTAAGTTCATATGGACCGAGATGTGTGAAAAGAGTTTTCAAGAGTTGAAAGATAGACTTACTTCCGCTCCGATGTTGACCTTACCGGAAGGGACGGATGGTTTTGGGGTTTATTGTGATGCCTCAAAAATTGGGTTAGGTGTGTGCTCAGGAAAAATGGAAAAGTGATTGCCTATGCCGCAAGGCAACTTAAAGTCCATGAAAAGAATTATCCTACCCATGACCTTGAACTAGCAGCGGTTGTTTTTGCTTTAAATATTTGGAGGCATTATTTGTATGGTGTGCATGTGGATGTGTTTACCGACCACAAAAGTTTGCAAAATATGTTCAATCAAAAGGATTTGAATCTTCGCCAAAGAAGGTGGCTTGAGTTATGAAAGATTTTGACATGAGTGTTCTTTATCACCCTGGTAAAGCTAATGTGGTGGCAGATGCTCTAAGTCGGTTGTCTATGGTTAGTAAGGCTCATATTGAAGAAGAAAAGAAACAGTTGGTTCGAGATGTTCATAGATTGGCTCGATTAGGTGTCTAATTGGTGGACTCCACCAAGGGTGGTGTTATGGTTCACAATGGGTCTCAATCGTCTTTTGTAGTGGATGTGGAAGCTAAACAAGGTCTTGATCCAATATTGGTAGAATTGAAAGAGGCGGTACTTATGAAATCCGTTGAGGCTTTCTCCCAAGGGGGAGATTGGGTACTTAGATACCAAGATCATTTGTGTGTTATAAAGGTAGATGATTTGAGGGAACAGATCTTGGCTGAAGCCCATAGTTCGTGGTATTCCATTCACTCGGGAGCCACCAAGATGTACCGTGATTTACGGGAAGTCTATTGGTGGAATGGGATGAAGAAGGATGTTGCGGGATTTGTGGCTAAATGTCTGAATTGCCAACAAGTTAAGGTTGAGCATCAGAAGCCGGGAGGTTTATCCCCAGATATTAGCATTCCTACTTGGAAGTGGGGAGACTTGAATATGGACTTTATTGTCGGTTTTCCTCGCACTCGATGACAACATGACTCTATTTGGGTGATAGTAAGAAATCCCTCATTTCCTTCCCGTTAAGGTTTCTTATTCGGCGGAGGACTATGCCAAGTTATACTTGAGAGACATGGTGATGTTGCATGGAGTGCCCTGATCCATTATTTCCAATCGTGGTACCCAATTCACATCTCCGTGTTGGATGTCTTTCCAAAAGGGGCTTGGCACTAAGGTTAGGCTTAGCACAACTTTTCATCCCCAAACCGATGGGAAAACAGAGCTTACCATTCAGACTTTGGAAGATATGTTAGAGCTTGTGTTATTTATTTTAAGGGTAGTTGGGATGACCATTTGCCACTGATTTAGTTTGCCTATAATAATAGTTATCACTCGAGTATTGATATGGCTCCATTTGAGGCTCTTTATGGTTGGAGGTGTAGATCTCCCATAGGTTGGTTTGAGGTTGGTGAAGTTTCCCAAATAAGTCCCGAGCTAGTTCATGAGGCTATTGAGATAGTTCGACACATTAGAGACAGGTTGAGAACAGCTCAAAGTCGGCAAAAGTCATATGCCGATGTTAGGAGATGGGATCTTGAGTTTGATGTGCACGATTGGGTTTACTTGAAAATCTCACCCATGAAGGGTGTGATAAGGTTTGACATGAAGGGGAAGCTTATTCCCTGGTATGTAGGCCCATATCAGATTTTGAGACATGTTGATAAGGTTGCTTATGAGTTAGATTTTCCAAATGAGTTGGCATCGGTGCATCCGGTTTTCCATGTCTCTATGTTGAAGAATTGTGTGGGTGATCCGACATTCATAGTTTCCTTAGAAGGGTTGAGATTTGATGAGAGTCTTTCTTATGAGGAAGTTTCTTGAACAACCCAAAAATTAGTAGGCTAAACTAGAGCTTAACGTGAGGGTTAGAGTCATGAATGTAACTCCCCGCACTTAAAATAGAGGTTGTCGTGTTAGAAAGTCAAGGTAACACCACTCAAGGACCAACCATGGACCCTTGAAACTACCTGGCAGTGACCAACGGCAGGACCCACACCCCGTTGGTGGGTCCACACCCCGTGGGTGGACAGTCGTGGATGAGCCCATGGTACTGCCTAAGGCAATGAACCACGAGACCAGGACCCAAGCTTCGTGGATGGGTCCACGGTCCGTGGATGGGGGAGTCATGGGTCAGGGTCAAAGTTCCCAACTCCCAGTCTCCAAACCACGCCCAACCAGTACGGGCCGTAGGTCAACCTACTCCCCGTGGTCGAGGTCTCGTGGGTGGTGACCTGGGGGCAGTTTTGGTGTATAAGTTTAGGGGATCTTTGGAGTTTTCCGGTTTTAATTAATATTAAGTGGTGTCATTTTAGCCTAATTTAGACCACATATATAAGGATTTTAGACCCCTAAATTAAGTCATCAAACTCATTATTCCTAAAACTCAAATCTATTCCCTAAACGTCATCCTCTCCAAATATTCTCTCTCTAGAACTAGAAGAAGAAGAAGAAGAAAGTTGGAGCTAGGGTTCAAGAATTAAGGTTCTTCACACCAAACTCATTGAACTTCATTGATAAGGTATGGTAGCTCTTTATCCATGGAGTCCCTTCAAAATCTCAATTTCAAAGATAGAAATCCCCAAAAGTTAGGGTTTGATTCCAAAGACATGGGTTCCTTTCAAAATCGATTCTAATGATTGAATTATGTTATATTATGCATGTATTGATGATTTCTTATTGTTTTTATGATGAATTCCCCCAAGAACCCATGAAATCCCAAAATTTCCCAATTATGATCTTGTGATGTGGGACTTTGTTGGTGAAGGAAGAATGTTATGAAAATTATGCAAGTAGTGATTGAGTTACTTGAATTATGATGATATCCATGTCTAATGTAGCGAATTCTAGATGTGTTGATGGTAAGGGTAAATATGTGAATTATGCATGTTCTTATGAAATATATGTGTATGCTTTAAGAACACTTTGAGATTGAAGTGTCTATGATTATGATGTAGTTGTTGTGTTGTTGAAAGGATATTCTCATATATACACTTATGCATCAATATGATATGATGTGAAAGGTTTTCTCACAATATGATGATTCTAATGTTGAAAGGATTTCTCACCTATTGAATCTATATGTAGACATGGACGGTGAAAGGTTATTCTCACGCATGATATAAGAGCTATCCTATGAATTATGTTGGATTGAGTGTCAAGACATTCTTCCATGAATATGAGTTAAGTCAAGACTTAATATGTACTCCGTCGGAATAAATGATTAGCCCGAGTGTATATTGATATGAGATGGGAGCCCTCACGTTAGTTGAGCCCGGGTTTCTAGGAGCAATCTCTTGGGATGGAAGCCCTCACGATAGTAGAGGCCGGGTTTCTAGTTGCAATCCCCTTATCCCATAAACTATTTGCCCCCATAGGTCATTAGCTAGTAGATCCACCTAAGCTAAGAGTATGGTTCTACTTTAGGCAAGTAGAACACCCCTTTTCGGTGTGGGAGTCACCGGATTCCATGTTAAGCTCACATGGTCTCATGTCGGTTAATGCTAGTTCCCACAACAACAAATAAGAACAAGAATATGAATTATGAACTATGGTTACTCAATTAGCTTTGTATATGAGTTCTCAAAGGCTTCTATGATGATGATGATTATGGTGACTATGTTTATGACTTATGCTTTTCCACTATGACTATGATGATGTTTAAACTTGGTAAATTGCATACTTTCAAATGAAATGTCCCTTTTAGCATGTTTTCAATATTTTTATTCATGGCTATCATACTTAGTGCATTTTTGTACTAACGCCTACTTTTCCTACATTTTTCCTAAGTGTAGGGTCCGATTCTCGAGGTGATCATTCTAGTGGCTAGTGCTTGGACTTGACTATTTTCCCAGCTTATTGGTTAGTACTCATTGTTCGAGGATGACTATTTCTCATGTTGTAGTTTCATTTCATGTATTTCTCTTTTTGTACATGTTGTATGGGATAGGCCCTATTTCATTCTAATATTGTAATAGATGGCTATGTTGAGACTTAGTGTCTAGACTTTCACTTTTCTTTTATGAAAATTTTAGACTTGAAATGCGTTTTACTCTTATTATTCTATGGATTATGTTATGATATGCTAAGTGGCTTGTATGGAGTCCTTCGGGGTTCTATACTCCATTTTACATCAGGGGGTACCCCTGGGTCGTGACAAACTTGGTAATCAGAGCTCAAGGTTTAGAATGATTCTAGAATTATGTCTCATAAGCCACGTCTAGTAGAGTCTTGTTCATGAGTGTGAAGCGCGCCACATTTATGAGTGAGAAGGTACAAGATGCTTAGGAAATTCCACTTTTTTCATTACTCTTAAGTCATGCGATAGAGTTTAACTCTATAAGATCTCTCTCCTAATCCTTGCCCTATGTTCTTCAGGATAAGATTACTAGAAGGGCTAATGCAAGAAGGATGGAGGGTGACAATATGGAACAAGGAGCTCCTCCTCAATCTCTGATTGATCCTTCGGCTATGTCAAATGTGGAGGTTAGGTCGGCTTTTTAAATGTTGGCCCAAGCATTGGCGGCACAAGACAATAGAGATGTTGTAGCTCCTGTGAATCCTAATGTGAATTCCGCGGCTTCAAGAGTGAGGGACAAGGTAGAACAAGGTTTAGACAAAGGTTTTCCAACCAAGGTTCCTCTAGTACTCCAAGGGTCAACAAAGATAGGGTTTCCAACTCTAAACCTCAAGGAGGTAATGGTAGTGGTTCTTATGTGGCTAGATCTACTTGTGCGAAGTGTGGAGGAAAACACGATGGTAAGTGCCTAGTTGGCACGGATGGTTGTTTTAGTTGTGGAAAGAGTGGTAACAAAATGAGAGATTGTCCTATTCTTATGGCTAAAGGGAGAGAGGGCCAGCAAGCTCCTCCTAGTGGTTCAAACTTCAATGCTCCCAAGCAAAATTGCTTCTATGCTCTCCAAAATTGAGGTGAACAAGAGAATTCTCCGGAAGTGGTTACCAGTATGTTAAAAGTTTTCCAAATAGATGTGTATCCTTTGTTAGACCCCGGCGCTACTTTGTCTTTTGTGACGCCATATGTGGCAATGAGATTTGATGTGCTCCCCGATGTGTTTTAGAACCTTTTTTTCTCTACTCCTGTTGGTGATTCTATGGTGGCTAAGAGGGTTTATAAAAGATGCCCCGTATCCCTATCCCATAGATTTACTCTTGTTGATTTGGTAGAGCTTGACATGTTAGATTTCAATGTTATACTATGTGTGGATTGGCTGCACTCTTGCTACACATCGATTGATTGTAGAACTGGGGTAGTCAAGTTTCAATTCCTGAATGAGCCTATCCTAGAGTGGAAAGGGGGAAATTATATGCCTAAGGGTCAGTTTGTCTCATGTTTTAAGCCTAGAAAGGTGATCTCCAAGGGTTGCATTTACCATATTGTTAGGGTGAGGGATGTAGATTTTAAGACCCCTACTCTTGAGTCGGTCCCCATTGTAAATGAGTTTCCTGAAGTATTCCCGAATGATCTACCAGGTATTCCTCCCGATCGGGAAATAGACTTCGGTATTGACCTTCTCCCAGATATGCAACCTATATCAATTCCTCCTTAT
This sequence comes from Solanum etuberosum, assembly GCA_029582245.1. Taxonomy (NCBI): domain Eukaryota; kingdom Viridiplantae; phylum Streptophyta; class Magnoliopsida; order Solanales; family Solanaceae; genus Solanum; species Solanum etuberosum. Next base: position 16,312 of record JAJONR010006285.1, read on the forward strand.
AGAATGGCCTCGAGAGAGTTAAATGAGTTTAAAGAACAGTTAAAGGACTTGTTAGACAAGGGCTTCATCCGGTCAAGTATCTCACCATGGGGTGCTCCCGTGTTGTTTGTTAGGAAGAAAGATGGGTCTCTTCGTATGTGCATTGATTATCGTCAATTGAACAAAGTGACCATTAAGAACAAGTATCCTCTTCCAAGGATAGATGATTTGGTTTGATCAGTTGCAAGGGGCAAGTTACTTCTAGAAAATTCACCTTAGGTCAGGTTATCACCAATTAAGGGTGAGGGGTGAAGACATTCCAAAGACGGCTTTTAGAACCCGGTATGGTCACTATGAGTTCTTGGTTATATCGTTTGGGTTGACTAATGCCCCGGTGGCATTTATGGACTTGATGAACAAGGTGTTTAGACGATACCTTGACTTGTTTGTGATTGTGTTCATAGATTACATTTTGATCTATTCAAGGAGTGAGAATGAGCATGTTGACCATTTGAGAATTGTATTGCAGGTTCCTAAGGACCATAAACTTTTCGCAAATGTTAGTAAGTGTGAATTTTTGTTAAGGTCTGTGGCTTTCCTTGGACATATTGTGTCAAGTAGGGGTATTGAGGTGGATTCTAAGAAGACGGATGCGGTCAAGAGTTGGCCAAGACTTCCAACTCCTTCGGACATTAGAAGCTTTTTAGGTTTGGCCGGTTATTATAGAAGATTTGTTGAGGGTTTTTCTTCCATTTCATCTCCGATGATGTCTTTGACTCAAAAGAAAGCTAAGTTCATTTGGTTGGAAGTCTGTGAGATTAGGTTGAAAGAGTTGAAAGATAGACTTACTTCCGCTCCGGTGTTGACCTTATCGGAAGGTAGGATGGATTTGTGGTGTATTGTGATGCCTCTAGAGTTGGGTTGGGATGTGTTCTTATGCAAAATGGTAAGGTGATTGCCTATGCTTCAAGGCAACTTAAAGTCCATGAAAAGAATTATCCTACCCATGACCTTGAGTTAGCGGCTGTTATTTTTTCCTTAAAGATATGGAGGCATTATCTATATGGGGTTCATGTTGATGTGTTCACCGATCACAAGAGTTTACAATATGTGTTTAGTCAAAAGGATTCTAATATTCGCCAAAGAAGGTGGCTTGAATTAAGGAAAGATTATGACATGAGTGTTATTTATCACCCTGGCAAGGCCAATGTGGTAGCGGATGCTCTAAGTAGCTTGTCTATGGGAAGTGTTGCTCATGTGGATGATGATAAGAAATAGTTGGCTTGGGATGTTCATAGGTTGGCCCGGTTAGGTGTTCAATTAGTGGATTCCACCAACGGTGGTGTTATGGTCCATATTGGTTCCGAATCGTACTTTGTAATGGATGTGAAGTCTATGCAAGGCCTTTTTCCTATTTTGGTTGAATTGAAAGAGGCTGTACTTAAGAAATCCATTCAAGCTTTCTCCCAAGGGGGAGATGGTGTACTTAGATACCAAGGTCGTTTATGTGTTCCTAATGTTGATGACTTGAGAGAGATAATCTTGTTGGAAGCTCATAGTTCTCGGTATTCTATTTACCCGGGAACCACCAAGATGTACCGTGACTTGCGGGAAGTCTATTGGTGGAATGGGATGAAGAATTATATCGCGGAGTTTGTGGTTAAGTGTTCTAATTGTCAACAAGTTAAGGTTGAGCATCAAAGACCGGGAGGTTTATCCCAAGATATAGCTATTCCCACTTGGAAGTGGGAAGAGATAAATATGGACTTTATTGTGGGTTTGCCTCGCACCCGGAGACAAAATGACTCTATTTGGGTTATTGTAGATTGGATGACAAAGTCGGCTCACTTTATTCCCGTCAAGGTTTCCTATTCGGCAGAGGACAATGCTAAGTTGTATATAAGAGAAATGGTGAAGTTGCATGGAGTGCCTTTATCCTTTATTTCCGATCATGGCTCTCAATTCACTTCTCACTTTTTCAGGTCTTTTCAAAATGGCCTAGGCACCAAGGTTAAGCTTAGTTCGACTTTTCATCCCCAAACCGATGGGCAAGTGGAGCGCACCATCCAAACTTTGTAAGATATCTTAAGGGCTTGTGTGATTGATTTTAAGGGTAATTGGGATGACCATTTTCCATTGGTAGAGTTTGCCTACAATAATAGCTATCACTCAAGTATTGGTATGGCTGCATTTGAGGCCTTCTATGGTAGGAGGTGTAGATCTCCTATAGGTTAGTTTGAGGTAGGGGAAATGGCTTTGATAGGTCCCGAATTGGTTCTAAAGGACATTGAGAAAGTTCGACTCAATAGATATAGATTGAGGATGGCCCAAAGGCGGCAAAAGTCTTATGCCGATGTGAGGAGAAGGGATCTAGAATTTGATGTTAACGATTGGGTCTATTTGAAAATATCACCTATGAACGGTGTGATGATATTTGGCAAGAAAGGGAAACTTAGTCCCCGGTATGTAGGCCCATACCAAATTTTGAGGCGTATTGATAAAGTTGCCTATGAGTTAGATTTGCCAAGTGAGTTGGCTTCGGTGCATCCGGTGTTGCATGTTTCCATGCTCAAGAAGTGTGTTGGAGATCCGTCATCCGTTATTCCCTTAGAAGGGTTGGGGGTTGATGAAAGACTTTCATATGAGGAAGTTCCGGTAGAGATTCTAGACCGGCAAGTTAAGAGGTTGAGAAAAAAAGAAATAGCTTCCGTGAAGGTTTTGTGGAGGGATCATTTAGTTGAGGGTTCTACTTGGGAGGTCGAGGCCGATATGAAGTCCCGCTATCCTCATCTTTTTCCTTATACTCCTACCCTAGCTTGAGGTAAGTAGTTCCTCTTAGGGCTGGCAATGGAACCGGGATGGCCCTCCCCGGCCCATGACCGGCTTGAGACCCGTCTCACCGGACCCGGTCCCGTATCGCCTTCCGATCTGGGGGGATTTAGTGTAGGGGGACCGGTTAGGGGACGATCCATGATTTCATCCCGGTCGACCCGGCCTGGTCTGGTCAGGTACCGGCCCGGCTGAACCGGCCAGTTTCGCGGGACAGTGTTGATTTTTTTTTAAATTTTTTGAATTGTCGTCGTTGGGGACTGTTAGGGCAACGGCTAGTGGGGCCCCCCAACGGATATAATCAGATTTTTCACTTCCCCAACACCCCCTACCACCCCCTACCACCCCCTACTTTTAAAACTTTAATTTAAACCCTAAAGTTATAATAAATACACTTTAATCCATTTTTAATATTATAAATACCCCTTTATCCTTCATTATTTCTTACAAAATCATCTTTTCTCTCATCTATATTCTATATCCTCTCATTCTTAAATCTTAATTGTTGATTCCATTAATTGTCAATTATAAATTCTCATATTATATTATAATATATATATATTTCAATTCTAAATTTTCATATTATATCATAATATATATATTAATTCTCATATTGCTATCAAATATTGAAGTTGGAAATTACAACTTACAACAAACTACAAGCTTCAGGAATCGGTTATAACGTCTGCTTAACACAGACGTTTGATACATTCGTTTCATAATATTTATATTTAATTTTTCACAATATGTTTTGTGTTATTATTATTTTTATATTACACTTCGCATTTTGTTAAATATGAGTTCTAATAAAAAAAAATCGGTAAAGAGAAAGTAGCAAACGCTATTACTAATCTATTTAATTTTTCTAAAAAAAGTAGTAAGGAAAAAAATAAAAGTAAATGTGGTGGTTCTTCTTCTAAATCAATGCCTAGAGTTAGATTTAATACAAATGATTCTACTTATGTTGATGATACTTCTTTCACTCCTCATTTTAATATTGATTCAAATGTTGATATTGATCACGAAGTTTTAGAATGACGTTATGGTAATACTAATACTAATCGTGATGAAAATTCAGGTGAAGAAGTAGAAGTTGATTCGGAAGAAGATGAATTAGAAGAAACACCTACTAGTCCGGTGACGGAAGTTGAGTCTCAGACTACAATTCCAACTGAGCAAACTTGTCAATGCCCCCCCCCCCCTGTGTACCTCCTACAAGGGAGAAGGTGAAGTATCAACGCCCTAAAACTTCTGTTGTGTGGCAATTTATGTCTTTAGATAAGGAAAACTCTATCGCTATATGTAATAAGTGTAAACAACACTTTATACATAGACAAGGTGGAGGTCAAGGTGGGACGGGGGGCTTAAATAGACATTTGTTAAGTTGTAGCCCGATTGAATATAAGGCAGCCAAAGCTCTAGCCGATAAAAAAAAGGAATTCAAGTTAATGATGTTGAGATTAATTCTAATGTTAATCAATCGGTAGCGGCTTCTAACATGGTTCAAGGAACATTGGATCCTTCTAACCCCGGTGGTCCACTTACACAATGTGAATATAATAAAGAAAGAGATCGCGAAAATTTAGCTAAGATGGTTTCTGTTTGTGGTGTGCCTTATGGTTTTCCTTCACATCCCGGATTTATTGAATATACTCAACAAATTTATAATCCTTCTTTTAAAGGTGTTTCAAGAAATATTGTTAAATCTGATATTTTTTTATATCAAGGTAAACATTGTCAATATCTTTGTTGTGTATTTAGCATATTAGACTGTAGAGTGTCTATAACTTCGGACATGGGTCGTAGTGTTATTGGACATGATTATTTAACTATTACATCACATTTGATTGATCATAACTGGAATATGCAAAAAAGAATCTTAAGTTATAAAGAATGTGTAGAAAAAAAAATGGTGCATATTTAGCTTCAACTATTTTAAATGTTTTTTATTTTTACATGCTTTTAGATAAAGTAATGACTGTCGCATTAGATAATGCATCTAATAATACAAACGCTGCTAATATGTTAAAAATTAGATTATGTCCAATTGATACTAATATTTTTCATATTAGATGTGCTGCACATGTATTAAATTTAGTTGTACAAGATAGTATTTCATTATTTGATTGTGGTTGTATGAAAATTGAATATGCTGTTTTATGGATTTTTATACTCATAGACCTGCTAAAATTAGGGAATTTAACGAGCGTTGTGTACTATGTGATATGACACCAAGAAAAGTTCCAAAATATATTAAAACAAGGTGGAATTCTTTTTACGAAATGCTTTCAGTTGCTTACGAATATAAAGGACCCATACAAATGGTGTTTAATGCTCATAATGCTGACCCATTAGAAAGAATTTGTGATGCAGATTGGAAAGAAACTAAAGAACTATTAGAATTTTTAAGACTTTTTTATTATGCTACAACCATGTTTTCTGAAATTTATTATCCTACTATTTCATCAGTTTTAATAAATATTTGTGCTATTTCAATTCAATTTTCTAAATACAAAAAAATTGAAAAATTTATAGTTTCAATTGAAGGTATGATTGAAAAATTTTAAAAATAATTTTTTCCTATTCCTCAAATTTATTTAACTGCTACTTTACTTAACCCTCAATATAAATTATGAGGTGTGCATGGACTTGTTGAAACTTTTTATCATACTTTAGAAATTTTACCGGAAGAAATCCCAAATTGTGAAATGTGTAAGTCTAGGATAAAAGTAGAAGCGAAAGTTTTGCATGAAAAATATAGATATATAGAAATTACTGAAGGAAAAGTTGGTCAAACTTCTAATGCTAATAGTAAAGATGAAATTGATAATTTTATGCGAGATTTTCTTGGTCTTAATTCTACTAATCGTGATGATTTTGAAGAATATCTTAATTAGTCTTTGGAAACAGTTGACGATGAGCATGGCAATGTAGAAATATTAGCATGGTGGAGGAGACGGAGCGTTGCATTTCCAATTCTTAGCAAAATGATTCGTGATGTTCTAGCTATTCAATCTTCATCAGTTGCATCGGAGGCAGCTTTTAGTGTGGCAAGATTTCAACTTAGAGATCATAGACATTCATTGGCAGAAGAAAGTTTGGAAACATCAATTTTATTTAGAGATTCGGTCAATGCCGAGAGGAGGAATTATAATTTTCCAAAGTTAACTTCCAAACAAGAAGATTGGATTAATTCGGTAATTGGAACTAGTGACGATGAATTAGAGGCACAAGAGTTTCTAGCAACATTGCCAACACCGGAAGATGTTACCGTCGATTCGATACGAGAATTAGAATCAAATTTTCTTGGGGAATACAGATATTAGATTACATCCGAGAACTAATTGAAACAGAACCCTTCCTAGAATGTGGCTGCGTAGATTAGTTACTCCTCTAATATTTGTAACAAATATTAGATTCACATATGAGAACTTATTGAAACAAAACCCTTCCTAGAAGGTGGCTGCGTAGATTAGTTACTCCTCTAATATTTGTAAATTGTAACTTTTAAGTTGTAAGTTGCAATTAGATTTTATTTGAATAAATTTAAAGGCTTTATTCAAGTATTTTTTATACAACTATTGTCTTGCATTTTAATTTTAATACATACATACATATTTACATATATACTAAACTTACTTTAAAATACTTAATTTAAAAATTCAAATTTAAAATTTGAAATTTCAAGTTTAAATTACTTTAAAATATTTAAAATACAAATTTGAACTTTCAAGTTTGAAATTTGAAAGTTTAAATTAGAAATTTCAAATTTCAAATTTCAAAACTAAGCATTTTTTATTAGCTAAAAATGTTATTGAAAACCAAATAAATTAAAAATGTTATTCAATAATATATAATTTCAATACAAATAAATAAACACATAAAAAAAATAAAATCCCACGTCCCATCCCGTCCCGTCCCGCCAAACACTGTCCCATCCCG
>JAJONR010006287.1:0-16552 GCA_029582245.1 Solanum etuberosum
ATCCTGACTGACTACAAGCGGAAGACTAACTCAAGCATACAAAAGCTTAAAAACTGAATAAAAATAATATATTCAACTCGCCATAAAATAGGCAACTTAAGTCTTTAAAACATTTAACAAAATAAATGAGCAGACTTCTGAAACTCTATTGTCTATCTATGAAGTCTCTAACTGACAAAGATGAAAGTCGGAACAAGACCCACGACATCCTAACAACTGATATAACTGAAAGTACAAGTGGAACCCTCCGGAAGCAAGGAGGATCACCATAGCTTACTCGAACTGCATGTGGTATCAACGAAACGCCTGTTGATGATCTTGAGTACCTGAATCTGCATCATGAAACGATGTAGGCCAAATGACTCAGTACGTGGAATGTACGAGCATGTAAGGGGAATTCTAAAGCATAAACATAAGCTTGAACTTGATAAAAAGGAAACATACTTATCTCCTCTCAACTCACTCAACTCAACTCAACTCAAGAATAAGATACTCAACTCAAAGATTAGATACTCAACTCAAAGATACTCAACTCAACTTAAAGGTATGATACTCAATTCAAAGGTTAGATACTCAACTCAAGGATACTCAACTCAACTCAAAGATATGATCCTCAACTCAAGATAAAGCAACAATAAAAGATGCAATATATAGAAAGCTTTTAAAACAGTAGATAGCAACTCAATGTGTTGAAGAATACAATAACAACTCAATTTGTATATATGAATAAAATATAACTCTGTGGGAGATTCTCTAACCGACAACCATCACTATGAGCTATGTGATGATACATCGTCTCGCCCATGCTGCCAAAACTGTCCTATACTTTACCGGGGTATAGAACATCTCAACTAAGTGGATCCACTAGTCTATGCTAAAAAGCATTAAGAAATCATCTAAAAAGTATGACCCTTTCTACCCACGTTGGCTACATGATTTATGGAGACTTGAGTTATCTGAACTCCTCCCCATATCGGTGCTCAATACTACTCCCAGAAATATACTCAGCTCATATGTTTAAGAACATAAATTTTTCTGTGGTTTGAGATTATTGCTCAAAATCTTTCTCTAAAAAGAGATGTTACTCAAACTGCTCAAAACTCTTTTGGAAATCTCACTTTCCTCCTCTTTTAAATGTGAAAACATTTACTCTTGGGACTACTTAGTTCCCATATATCATTTTAAAGAAAATGAACTCGACTCTACTCTTTCTCAACTCAAGTGCTCAAGTCTTAAAACATGTTTAGAAAAATTTGTAAGAAGACTTCTCAGAATAAAGTTCATACCGAATTATGGATGTGAACGACTCAATTCGAGGTTTTGAATAACCATACATAGAACTCAATACTCGGGACTTAACAACTCAGAACTCAAGAACTTCAATGGTAATACTCGTTTCAAGAATGCTCGACTCAGAGGGTTTATGCGGAATTATGGGCATGAACTACTCAACTCAAGGACTCGAAGATACGTTTCATCTCCAAACTGCTCGACTTATAGGGCTCATGCAGAATTATGGGAATGAACAACTCCACTCAAGGACTCCATGGGTAATATTTAATAGTCCCATGATTAGGAATAAAATCTCAAAAGGGATTAGGAACTCAATACTCAAGACTTAGAACTTGAAGATATTACTCCTCTCAAAGATACTCAACTTATGGAGTTCATATGAAATTATTGGGCATGAACGACTCGACTCAGGGGTATGGATAACAATATGGAACTCATGTATACGACTCTTCTCATTCTTATACTTACTTCCTCAAAACTTTACTCAAAATCAATAGTTGATCTCAAAGGATTCACAATTGAACTCAAAAGATTTCTTGAACTCTACTCTTAACTCTCTCTTGAATTTAAATTATGAATTCAAGAGTTATGGTTCATGATGTGAAGGATATCGTGATGATAAAGTAGGCTCATGAATACATTCTCCTTATTCTTATGCTCAGTTGCTCGAGTCTTGAAACAAATTATTTGAATTTGTAGAAGACTCCTCAAAAGACTCAAAGGGACTTTCTCAAAATGTTCGGAAGAACTCTCAAGTCTTAACTCTTAACTCTTAACTCTACCTTGAATTTGAATTATGAATTCAAGGTTATGATTCAAGTTATGAATTATTTCTAGGTGTTTAGAAGTAACTTACAATGTTTAGAATCAAAGGGGAATAAAGATACCCTTCGAAAGAACTAAGACAGACGAAACAACGGAGAATGGGTGGGGGCAGGCGATCCTGGCGCAGGGCGCCAGTCCTCTACCTATAGAGGTGTGGTTGGGGCGCACTGGCTGGCGTAGGGCGCCAGGCCCATGATACGCTCAAATTACACCTCCCTAAAGAAGTATAAGCGATCGTTGTCAAATAAAGAACCCAACTTGTAGGTTGTGGTCGATCCCATGAGGAATATGGTTCAAACTTAAAATTAACTCACTATTATATCCGTTTAGTCAAACTATTTCCAAAAATAAGTAATTAAAGAGGGGTTTTTTGTGTAAACAAGTAAATGATTGTTGATTAAGTAACAAGTGAGCAGGATTCAAACTTTTGATTATCAATACGAGAGAGAAACTAGGGCATATGTGTTCCCCATAAGCTCTTAAGGCAGTAATCCTAATAATAGTAATCCTTTCCTAGTGTTTTACATGCAAAGTTGGTAAGATAGGTATCCCTAAGTGATTGGTCCACCAAATAGGGAATTTTACTACTCACCTTGGTCCGGCTACGAGTGTATACTTTACTAACTCTTACCTTTACCTAAGATTAGACATCACATCAATGTATGACTTAGTTTTCACCCTCGCACCAATTGACATTAGACTATTAGATAGCATCCACTAAATCTCTGTTACAAATTCTTTTCTCATTAACTACCTCCTTGGTCCGGCAAGTAGCAACAAGGCGAGTTCTAATGCGTGCACTCGTTAAAAAGACTTCTAAGCGAAAGAATTACCAATACATGCATAAACACTATTCAAGAATTACTTAATTATTATTCATACGTTGTTAATTGCTCATGGTTCCCACAACCCTAGTTGTGAATTTAGCTACTCATGCTTGAAAGAACACAATTCATGTTTTGATAAAGAGAATTCATGAACTTACAATAGAGTAGAAGAAACCCGAAATCTCCAATTGAATTGCAAAGTCAAAATCTTGTAAAACGAAATTAGGAAATCAAATTGCTAAAGTTGCAAGTTAATTTCACAAGATACCAAGAACTAAAAGTAAAGTATATTGTCTAACCCCCAAAAACGAGGTTTACATACCCTATTTATAGAAAAACATGTCCTATACAAAAAGGAAACGAAATAAGGAAATAAACTTCTGGGACGCGGCTTCATTCGACGACTTCGACCTACGGACCGTGGGTCGACCTACAGTCCGTAGGCCCCTTCCGTAGCTCCATACTTAGACTCTTTTTCATCAGCAACTGGAACTTCAACTCTCAGAATCAATCGACGGATGTGCAGGACGGCCCATAGGTCGATCTATGGTCCGTCAGTTGCATGCGTGGTTCCACACTTGGTCAGACTTCCCTGATGCTCCATCTACGCCACCCATCGACAGACCGTCGAAGGACCTACGGTCCGTAGGTGACTTCCATGGGTGGCTCCTTCTGCAGATTTTCAGCTGTCATCTTACTCTACCACGTCTAATACTATTTCCTACAAATATAACACAAAAATATTAATTCTAACACAATATAGCTCTAGATACATATAACTTCTAAGTGAAATGTTTCAAAAATACCGTAAACTCACGGTATATCAACACCCTCAACTTAAACTCGTTGTTTGTCCTCAAGCGACACACTAAACTCTAAACGACACTTGTTTAGCAGCAGATATTCAAACTCAAGCAATCACATGGCTTTCTAACTCACACCCCTTATTTAGTGCAAACCTTTACATCTAGACTCAACAAGATAATTCATGCGGATCAAGATATGACATAGATTGACCAATAGACATCACAACATATACTTTTCACAATCACTAAGGTACCAACTTTCCAATAATGTAACTAGTGCCCTCACTTCAAACGAAATCCTTTTTTCACACAATAAATATAAATTTTGAGTTTAAGGATTCATTCAACACTCGCGCTCAGAAGTGACTTCAATTACATTTAGTGCTCAATACCATAGGCTTGACCTTATTTTCACTGCATAGACTCTCCCAACTAGTTACTAGGATCACTATAGGACTTTCTTAGCTTGTAACGTAGGCTCAGGGTTAGGTAGGATATATTTGGATACTTTTTAGTGACTTTCTTCCCTCCTTGACATTACATTGGATTTTTACCTCTTCTCTCAACCAACTCTTGACATCTTTTTATTTGCTAATCTTTCCCTTGACTTTCTTCAACCCTGATGTGACCTTTGACTTCGTAGCTCATATTTTTCATTTTTCTTCTTTTTCTTTTACTTCGTTATTTCTTTATTTCTTTCAGCACTTTTTTCATTCATCTATTGAACAAAGTCACATCTTTTTCTGTCTTTTTCTTTTCTTTTCCTCTTTTCAACCACAACTCTATTCATACCCTTTTTCTTTCAGTTTCCTTTTTTCAAAGCCACCCTCAACTTATGCTTTATGCAAGGGTTGAGGTACACAATATCCGATGTCGGACCAGGGCCAAGATCAAGGTAACTTTTTGAATTAGCCACCCTTAACCTAGGCTTTTGGCCTAAGTCAAGGTGCACATGTCCAAGGAGGGACCAGGGCCAAGACAAATTATTTAAAGGAAGGTGAGTTAGATGTTTAGAAAGAATTGGTCTATTTTAGGCTCAAACATTTGGATCAAAGGGAACATTATTTCTCTTGGTTGGATCATTTTAGGCATTAGTGGACTTATCAGAACAAGGGCCTATGATCATTTCCTAGCTTCTAGCCTAGATTATCTTAGCAGGACCAATGGGGCAAGTTCTAGATTGGCAAAATACTGTCTGAACATTCAAACTTTTCTCACTCACACTTGGCATATTGTTTATTATCAGATTACCCAGTTCAAGTTTCAGCTTTAGTCATGAGGTCACATCGCTTCTTTATCATGTCATATCAAGAGCCAACATATTCAACTCATCAAGACTATAGATTCTAGCACATTTTACCATTTTTTGGACGGGTATCAATTTCAAGCTTTTTATGCCATCATGCTTTTATTCTTCTACTTACTTCTACACATACATTCCTAAACATGCCGGTTCAACATAAAAGTAAACAGGCCTTTGGGGGAAAATAAAACAGGCAAGAAAATCCCAAAGGAGGATTGTGAGTTGGGTTACTCAGACTTCACCTTAACACTCCAATCCATTTACCCCACCCCAACAAAAAAAAGTGCAATTGCCCTCAATGAACAGAAAACAATAAACTAAAGCATAGGGTGAAGGTGAAGCAAACCCGTGGCGCAGATGCGCCGAAGACACTCAAGAAGTGGGTGGGTCCGGTTTCCCGGAGCCCGCTGGATCAATACTCGGGATGCCATCAGTAGCACCCGCATCAACACTAGTAGCACCCTCAGTAGTGCTCACTCTGCCAGATGGTCCAATATCCACCTCACGGGTCCGTTGCTGTCTCAACTCCTCATCAAGTAGGGATGCTCTCCGAGCCTCCTCAGTCTGCTGGCGCTCCTTCTTTTTCAATCTGCGCTCCTCATCAACATCAGAAGTGCGGTCGGAGTGGTGGCGCTTCCAAGCAGCACGGGAAGAGTCCGGTGGTGGCATAATATCACCAAATAAGGTAGTCATCACGACCTCATCCTCCGGTTCCACTGGGGCAGACTCTGGCTTAGTCTTTGGGGTGGCTAGGAGTGCAGCAACATCAGCAAGGAAGCTCGCCAACTTCTGCTGGAAAGTGGTCATGTCAACGGTCGAGGCCGGCCTCTCCAGGAGTCGCAACTCAAAGGCATCCAGGTGCTTATAAACGGCCTGGACCTTCTGGTCCATCATCTTCTCAACCCTCACCTCGGACTCCGCTATCGATCGCTGCATCCATGGCTTCACATGCTGAAGCAGAGTGGCCATCTGTGCCTCCAGCTTCTGGACTCGGGCTAGAGGGATGGCGGTGGACCCTGAAGAGGCGTGGCTCTGGATGAGCTAGGAGCCTGACTGGAGGCCGGTGACAGAGGAGCCTGGACATCCACTGTAGTGGCTGGAGGGGCAGTTTCATCCACCTACATCTGCTCCACATCCATAGCAAGATCATCTCTTAATGGTGGTACCGCAACCTGTGGCTCTTTGCGAGGTGCAGCTACATTTCCCTCATCCAGAATAAGGTTGATATCCAGAGTCTTGGTTGCCTGAAGCAACCGGTCACAGTGCCAGACTTGTACTGCTGAGTCCCTGCAAAGCTGGAAGATGAGGCAGGGGAAAAGCAAAGTGGTGGTGGACTTGAAGACCCTCTCATGGATCTCCGCGATCAGTATACAGACAAAATCTACCTCAAGCCCTGCAACCATGGCTGCAACTATCACCTATCGGTCCCATGTGACCACATTATCCACCTGAGTAGGGGACAGTCTGTTTCACACCAGCAGCCAGAAAAATTTTGCAACAAAATTCAGGGTAGCCTTCCTAAAGCCCAGGCTCGGAGTACTGACCCACTCTGCGCGCTCTCCATATGTGGCAAGGTGTCGTGCTAGCCACCTAATAAGTGTCTCCCTCTGCTCGGCATTCCTCTGAAATGCCCCACTTAGAATGACGGCCATGCGATAGTCAAACTCTACTGTATTGATGGGCAGAGTATGGTCCGGACCATAGATAAATCTACGGAAGGTGGTCTCGGAGATGTCCACAGTTAAACCCCGTACAAGTGTAGCCGCAAGTGGAGGCTAAGCGGCGGGCTTGGCCCGCTTGGAGATGGACCCTCTAACTGTGGTGGCATAAGGAGCGTAGAACTCCCTGACTATTTCCTTGATGTACGTGCCTGGGGGCCGTGCCATCCACTCACACCTGTGCCTACGGAAGAGCTCCTCAATGACTGGAGCGATGTGGAGGCTACATGTGAGAACCCGATGCTCCTCAGTGACTAGTCGGGCAATCTTCTCGTGCTCATTTAGCATGCGAGCATCGGTGTATATCTGAAATTGGCCCTCCACATACCACCTGTTAGGCTTCGTAGCAACTGGTGCAGGCTCAGAATAGGGGGGGGGGTACTAGAGTATCTCCTGTGCTATCAGACACATATGAAGAGGCAGTGCTGCCGCTGGAGCTGGAACCGGATGGGGACTCAGAGCCAGCCCGTGAGCCGATCGGTGTGGCCCCCTCCTCAGACTGGGGGGAAGTGACCACGTCAGAGCGCACCTGCCAGGAACTGTTCCGTATAGTGCGGGGAGCAGTGGGGGAGGTCCTGGTGGGAGGTGGAATGTACTCCCCATCCTTATCCTCATCGATCAGCCGAAAATAGGGAGAACCGAATTTTGATTTGCCCTTGGCGGCATAGGTCGGAGCTTTCTTTGGGGCTATGGTACCTGTGGAAGCTTAGTTAGTACCAATATAGTGCAATAATACTCATGGAATAATTTTAGAACAAGCATTGGACCAAAATAAAAAAACTAAAAAAATCTAGACAGTAACTGAACTGTCGACCTACGGTGGGAACCTACGGTCCGTCGATGGAACGACGGTCTGTGGGTCCCTTCCGTGGATCAAATGGTTGAAACAGGTCCCAGATGTGGGAACAATGGATGTGCATAATGGTCTGTCGATGGAATGACAGACCGTAGTCCACACCGTGGTTCGACACTTAGTGAGAACTTTGTGTGCAACTGACCCACGGACTCGACCTACGGTCCGTGGATGGGGAGTCGTGGGTCAGTTCTGTGCCAGGTTACAGAACTTGACTCAATTTTATGCCTTTTCTTTTAATAATTACAAAAAAACTAGGTCTATACATGCATTTCAACATGTAATATGGTAGTTTATCATCCTTAGGGTTCCAATTGCACAAAATTTCATATTTTAACACATCAAACTACGAACCCTAAGTCAAAACATCCAATTAGACCCATTACTTGATTTATTCAGTTTTAAGTAACTACACACTCACCTACCATCATACCAAGGGTGATTCTAACTTATAATTCAACATTCAAACACGAAACTAAAAACCCAAGGTCAAGTTCATTGTTGTGATTTCAAATGGAAACTATGAAGAATTTCAAAGTTCGGGAGAAATCAACTTACCTTACAAGCAAACAACAATGGTGAGTGTGTGTTGCAATGCTATCCGTGACCCTTTGCTAGCCTTTCGACACCGAACCCGGACTTTTCGAATCGTTGGGAAAGAAGAGTAGAAGTGGGGGATTGATTTGGGGAATGGATTGTGGGAGTGATATGGGGGATATGGGGGATAAATGGATGATTTTGGGTATGTGGAGGGTTAGAAAATGGTTGGGAGGGAGTTTTGAACGTGGGGGAATGAATTTAAAATAAAAAGCTTTATTTTATAAGAAGTCCGGGTCGGGTCAGGCAAACCCTAGTATTGGACCCACGAGACCCCGTCGACGGTCCGTGGGTTGATCTACGGATCCTAGGTCAGGTCCGTAGGCCACTCTGACACTTAGAAAAAATTGAAAACTTACCTGGGATCTACGGACGCCATTCACGGTCCGTGGATGGACCAACGGACCGTCGATGGGGTCCGTAGACCACTGCACAACTATTTTTCTGCAGATTTTGCCTTTCGTCCTTGCACATGTAGCAACCATTAGGACTTTATTTTTACATTTTCTGGACACTTTTTAGACATGGACCCTATTCTATATCTAGCCAACACTAATACAAAAATCAAACACGTATCAAAAGAGCTACATAAAATCAAAATAAAATTATAAAACTCCTATATCGCAATGAAAACCTATAGTTGGCTAGCTTGTACATCTTGGGTTGCCTCCCAAGCAGCGCTTGATTTAACATCGCGGCATGACGCAACCCCTTGATTACTCAGACTTCATCAAGATAATAGGCCTCAATCACTTCTTGCACACTCTCCAATTTCCCCATGTAGACCTTGATCCTCTGCCCGTTCACTTTGAACCTTGTTCCCTCCTTATTCTCTAACTCTACCACTCCATGTGGAAATACTTGAGTGACTTTGAATGGCCCGGTCCACTTGGAATTGAGCTTTCCAGGAAACAAGCGCAACCTTGAGTTGAATAGAAGCACCGGATCACCCACAACAAATTCACGCTTTTCAATCTATTGATCATGATACTTCTTCATCTTCTCCTTGTACAAGGCTGAGCTTTCATAAGCTTTTAGGTGAAACTCATCAAGCTCGTTCATGTCATTCACTCTTTGACTCGATGCGGCGCCCCAATCCAAATTCAACTTCTTTAGCTCCCACATGGCCTTATTCTCTAGCTCTACCTGCAAATGGCATGACTTCCCATATACAAGTTGGTGGGGGGACATACCTATGGGATTCTTGAATGCGGTACGATAGGCCCATAGAGCATCATCAAGCTTTCTTGACCAATCCGTTCTGTTGGCGTTCACAGTATTTGTAATGATTTTCTTTATCTCTTTGTTAAACACTTCAACTTACTCACTAGACTGCGGATGGTAAGGAATAGCTACATTGTGACGAACTCCATATTTCTCTAGCAACGCCTTGAACAATTTATTACAAAAGTGGGAACCTCCATTGTTGATAATCGCCCTAGCTGTACCAAATCTGGAGAAGATACTCTTTTTCAGGAATGCAGTGACACTCTTACCCTCATTGTTTGAAAGCGCAATTGCTTCCACCCATTTCGATACATAGTCAACCGCAACAAGAATATACTTCATTCCATGTGAACTCACAAATGGACCCTAGAATTCAAGGCCCGAAATATCAAATAACTCAATCACCAATATCAGATTCATAGGTAACTGTTGCCTCTTTGAAATTCCTCCTTCTCTTTGGCAACAGTCACAAGACTTGGTGAAATCATGAGCATCTTGGTGGATGGTAGGCCAGTAATACCCACATTGCAAGATGTGAGCAGTAACAAGTAATTAAAGGGGGGGGGGGGGTTTGTGTAAACAAGTAAATGATTGTTGATCAAGTAACAAGTGAGCAGGATTCAAACTTTTGATTATCAATATGAGAGAGAAACTAGGGCATATGTGTTCCACATTGTCACGCCTCGAGCTACCCCCAGGACGCGGGAGCTAGGATCACGAGTGACCCCAAGCTAACCCTGCTGGCATATCATAAGCATACTTAAAGAGAACTAAATCAATAAACACTTTGCGGAAGCTAATCATAAAATAAATCTGAAATGATGGGGAATACCCATACTGCATCTGAATATATAAATGTGGAGAGTTGAACAACAACTGAAAAGTCAAACTCAAATACTAAAGCTGATTCTAACTATGTCTGAAATAAAGCCTCTAACTGACTAGAAATGCTGGGAGACACCCAACTAAATCTAGCAAAAACTGAACTAAAGACTAAAAGCAAAGGAAACATGTATGTTATCCAGGAGAATGAGGACCCACCACTGATACTGCTGAGCTGAAGATCGGGAATCGATCTATGCGTGATCTGAAAGCTGAGAACCTGAACCTACATCACGAGAAGATCTAGCGCAGAGTATGCGTCAGTACTTGAAAGGTACTGAGCATGCATGATAGAGTAAAGTTGAACAATAATCATAACTGAATGCAATGACCAAGTACATGATATGCTGATTCTGAATACTGAATTGTAACTGATAACCTGGTCAATGCACTAGAATCTGACTGTACTGTGGGAGCTACTAATAACCGACATAAAATCACATGAGCTAAATGTGGAGTCCGATGTATACGTCCCATCGAGAGGACCCAATATACTCTGCCAGAGGTATAAAGACATGACTGGCGTGATCACTAAAATGATGCCCACAGAGGGGACTTACAATCTACGGGGCATGTAGTTCTTGGACTATGAGGGTATGCTGGAACCCTTGTCCACTCAGTATTAAGCAACTCCCAATTGATTATGAAATTAACACATTATGACTGAATTCTATAAAACATGGATAACTCGATGTTCTGACATGCAAACTCTGAGAATGCAACAATTATATCTGATAATATGACATTCGTAAACTAAAGCATGTATATAACTAAAATAGCTGGCCTAGCATGTGTAATTCATGAAATAAAGGAACTACATAGCTAGGGTTTTGAATTTCATGCAAAAAACTGAGCAACAACATGATAATCTGATTTGGATCATTTTAACAGCTAAAATTCAACAATTTCTAACATTCAAGAAACCCTAGGTCTAGATAATATCCAGGGAATCAAGATTCTGAATGAATTCTAGGGACCTAATGGGTGAAAGAAACCCACTAGTGAAATCCCACATACATGGTGATGAATTCCACAGAGAAATCTTTCGATTTTGGGGCTGGAACTGAAGAAAACTCGCTGCGTTCTTGGAAAAAGGGTTTGGTCGACTCTTTCTCCCTTTTTGCTCTGAGTTTGCTAAATTTTGGAGATTGAATTGACTAGGGTAAGTTCTAATTAAGTTACGAGGCTTAAACTGACCAAAACTACGTAGTTTAGGGGGTTAAACGATGTAGTTTAGGGGTCCAACACATAGGGAAAAGACCAAAAGACCCCTGATTAACTACTGTCGGGGTCAGCCGATGGACTGACCGACGGACCTTGGATGGACCGACAGTCCGTGCTGGTCAACCATCGTTCATTAGTGGGAGTTGAATAATGAGGGTCTGACCTACGACCCTGGACCACGGATCGTGGTCTGACCTACGGTCCGTAGGTCCTGGCGTAGGCTGACCCTTAGCTAATTTTTGGGGGGGTTTCTGGGACTGAAATCTGGGGCCCGACCTACGGCCTTGGACCATGGACCGTGGCCTGACCTACGGTCCGTAGGTCCTGGCGTAGGTCTGGACTTAGAATAATTTTTCTGGGCTTTTTTGGGAGAGGCTCCAGGTGGTGAACGACGGACCACCAGGACAGACCGTGGGTCACCCTACGGTCCGTAGGTGGTGCCCATCGGTGGCACCTGTAGCTTCTCAAATCTATAATCTGGCCTGTCTAGGATACGGAGTCTTACATTATCTCCCCCTTGGGTACATTCATCCTCGAATGAAGACTAAACTAGCTGAATATGGAGGGAAAGAGCTGCAAACCCTACCACTAATTTCTGAAAACTGATTTATGACTTAACTGAGTTCCAAGGACATGCAAATACGCTGAAAATGCAAGTACAAACTGAAGGAACATGATACTAAGACTGAATCTGCGCATGAATGACTGAAAAACTGAAGAGGAACTATTATCTCAAGGTGGAATGGAATCGGAAGGAAAGAGATGAGGATACTTGGCCTTCATGGCTGCTTCTGCTTCCCAAGTAGCTCTCTCTACGGACTGACTCCTCCACAAAACCTTAAATAAAGCGACTTCTTTGTTTCTCAACCTTCTAACCTGACGATCAAGAATCTCAACTGGCACATCCTCATAAGTGAGACTATCTTTCACAGCCACACTCTCTAAAGGTACTATGGATGCTGGATCACCCATACATTTCTTCAACAACAAAACGTGAAAGACCGGATGCACTGCTACTAGTTCTGCTGGCAACTCTAACTCGTAAGCCACTTTACCAACCCTTTTCAAGACCTTGTAAGGGCCTACATATCTAGGATTGAGATTTCCTTTCTTGCCAAACCTCATCAACCCCTTCATAGGTGACACCTTCAGGAAAACCCAATCATCAACTTGGAACTCCAAGTCCCTTCTCCTTACATCTGCAT
The DNA here is from genome assembly GCA_029582245.1 of Solanum etuberosum. NCBI lineage: Eukaryota > Viridiplantae > Streptophyta > Magnoliopsida > Solanales > Solanaceae > Solanum > Solanum etuberosum. Next base: position 12,761 of record JAJONR010006287.1, read on the forward strand.
AGGACTTCTGGCGACTCTGGGCTGTCTTAAGTCTATCTCTAATGAGCTGCACTTTTTCCATAGCATCATGAACCGAATCTGGTCCTATCAAGGCTGCTTCACCTACTTCAAACCAACCAACTGGAGATCTACATCTACGCCCATACAATGCCTCATAAGGGCCCATCTGAATGCTAGAATGGTAGCTATTATTGTAGGTGAACTCTATAAGAGGAAGGTGATCATCCCAACTACCCTTGAAGTCGATCACACAAGCTCTCAACATGTCCTCTAAGGTCTGAATGGTACGCTCTGCCTGACCATCCGTCTGCGGATGAAACACTGTGCTAAGATTAACCTGATTACCAAGACCTTTATAAAATGACTTCCAGAAATGAGAGGTAAACTGAGTACCTCTATCTGAGATGATAGACAAAGGAACCCCATGCAACCTGACTATCTCATTAATGTAAAGCTTTGCGTAGTCCTCCGCCGAGTCTGTAGTCTTAACAGCCAAAACGCGTGCAGACTTAGTAACTCTGTCTACTATCACCCAAATGGAGTCATGCTGTCTGCGAGTATGAGGTAAAACTGTAATGAATTCCATATTGATCACTTCCCACTTCCAAGTAGGAATGTTGAACTCTTGAGTCATACCCCCTGGTTTCTGATGATCTACCTTCACTTGCTGACAATTGGGGCACTTAGCCACAAAACCTGCTATATCATTCTTCATGCCATTCTACTAAAAGACTTCCCGCTAATCATGGTACATCTTAGTGGCGCCTGGATGAATAGAATACCTGGAGTTATGGGCTTCTGCAAGAATCTCCTGTCTCAACTCACCCACCTTTGGAACACATAATCGACCCTGATAGCGAAGCACACCATCTCCCCCTTGGGAGAATACCTCAACTCTCTACTGGTGGACTGCACCCTTTAGTTGAAGCAATATCGGATCATTGTCTTGCTTTTCCTTAACCTCTGCTACCAATGAAGATTCTGACCCATTCTGAACTGTTACACCATCATCTGATATGCTCATAAGGCGAACTCCAAAGTGACCAAGCCTGTGAACATACCTTGCTAGTTCTTTTCTTTCTTCCTCAACATGTACTACACTACCCATAGATAGTTTGCTAATGGCATCTTCTACTACATTGGCCTTACCAGGATGGTAAAGCACATTCATGTCATAATCCTTGAGGAACTCAAGCTATCTCCTCTAGTGAAGATTGAACTCGTTCTGGGTGAACACATACTGATGGCTTTTATGGTCTTTGAACACATCTACGTGAACACCATACAAGTAATGTCTCCAAATCTTAAGTGCAAACACCACTGCTGCAAGCTCGAGGTCATGAGTCAGATAATTCTTCTCATGCACCATAAGTTGTCTAGAAGCATAAGTTATAACCTTACCTCGCTGCATCAACAGACAACCTAGGACGACTCTGGATGCATCACAATAGATAACATAACCGTCTAAACCCTCTGGTAGAGTCAAAACCGGAGCTGTAGTCAACCTAGTTTTCAGTTCTGTAAAGCTTTTCTCACAATCATCTGACCACTGAAACTTAACCTTTTTCTGAGTCAACTTAGTCAATGGAGAGGCTATGGATTAAAATCCTTCCATGAACCTTCTGTAATAACCTGCTAGACCCAAGAAACTTCTTATAGCTATAGGAGAGGTAGGTCTGGGCCATTGTTTCATCGCTTCTATTTTCTGAGAATCCACTCAGATCCCTTCACTAGATACTATATGCCTGATGAAAGCAACTGATTGTAACCAAAACTCACATTTGCTAAATTTAGCAAACAACTGGCGATCTTTGAGAGTTTGCAGAACAACTCTCAAATGAGTCACATGTTCTTCCTTATTCCTAGAGTAAATGAGGATATACTCAATAAAGACGATAACGAACAAGTCCAAATACTTCTTGAAAATTCTGTTCATCAAATCCATGAAAGCTGCAGGAGCATTGGTTAGTCCAAATGACATAACTATAAATTCATAATGACCATACCGAGTTCTGAAGGCTGTTTTCAGAATGTCACTATATCTGACTCTGAGCTAATGATAACCGGATCTGAGGTCTATCTTTGAAAAATGGCTAACACCCTGAAGTTGGTCAAACAAGTCATCAATACTGGGGATGGGATAATTATTCTTGATTCTGACTTTGTTCAACTACCGATAGTCAATGCACCTCCTGAGAGAACCATCTTTCTTTTTCACAAACAACACTGGGGCACTCCATGGCGAAATACTAGGTCTGATGAAGCCCTTATCTAGAAGGTCTTTCAACTGCTCTTTCAATTCCTTAAGCTCAGCTGGAGCCATTCTGTAAGGAGGAATATAAATAGGTAGGGTATCTGGAAGGAGATCAATTCCGAATTCGATTTCCCTTTCGGGAGGAACTCCGGGAAAATCTTCTGGAAACACTTCTGGGAACTCATTAAGTACTGGAACTGACTCAAGAGTTGGGGTTTCAGAGCTTGAATCCTTAACCCGAACTAGATGATAGAGATAACCCTTAGAGATCATCTTTTTGGCCTTAAGGTAAGAAATAAATCGACCCATAGGCGCTAAGCTACTGCCCTTCCATCCTAAGATTGGTTTGTCTGGAAACTGAAAACGAACAATCCTAGTTCTAAAATTGACTGAGGCATAACAAGAATGTAACCAATCCATGCCTAGAATGATATCGAAGTCTACCATTTCTAATTCTACAAGATCTGCTGAGGTGACTTTCTGAGAGACTGTGAAAGGGAAATTTCTGTATACCCGTCTAGCTATAACTGGGTCACCAACTGGAGTAGAGACTGAGAAGGGTTCTGAGAGAGTTTCTGGACTAACATCGTATTAGGGTTCTGAGAGAGTTTCTGGACTAACATCGTATTTGACTGCTATATAAGGAGTTACAAAATAAAGAGTAGCCCCTGGATCTAACAAAGCATAAACATCTAAGTTAAAAACTCATAACATACCACTGACCACATCATGAGAATCTTCCTGATCCTGGTGAGCGTGAAGAATATACAACCTGTTTTGGCGCTGACCGCCACCTGTACCAGATGAGTTACCCTGCTGATTCAGGCGACCTGCTGGTGCTGTTGAAGTTGTGGACTGAGCTCTACAATCTCACAACCTGTGACCAGACTGACCACACCCAAAACATCCTTCCTTTCCTGCAAGACACTCGCCCGGATGGTTCTTACCACACTTAGGACAAGTTAGGTAGGTTCTGGTACCTGAAACACTCCCCTGAGACTTAGAGCCTGATGCCCTACCTTTCTGATCCTGTCGGAACCTGGAGGATGGAACACTAGCTGATGAAGGTGCCGGAGCTGAAGATTTCTGCTGAAACTGAGAACGATTTCCACCACTCGATTTCTCTTGAGAGTACTCATAGTTACCTGTTCTTGCTTTCTTGTTTTCCTTAGCTATTTCCTTAAGCTTATCCCCCTCAACCTGCTGAGCATGGGTCATAAGCCTAGAGATGTTCATATTTTCCAGCAACATAGCATTTCTGCACTCTGTTTTCACTAAGTCTGACACTCCATACATAAACTTGTTCATTTGAGCCCTGGAATCGGCAACCATGTGAGGAGCATACCTGGAGAGTTGGGTGAACTTGAGTCCGTACTTTTGGACTGTCATGTTACCTTGTCTCAAATTCATGAACTCCTGAGCTGTTGCCTCCCTCAACTCTCTTGGGAAGAACCTGTCTAGAAAAGTCTCACTAAAGCATTCCCAAGTGATAGGAGCTGCATCTGTACCCCTGTTCTCTTTCCATTGAGTATACCAGA
>JAJONR010006288.1:0-11747 GCA_029582245.1 Solanum etuberosum
AAATGTAATGAAGTATGCTTAATGTGGATTGTTGTTATGAGTTGCTTTCCTTGATATGACTTAGTAAATGTGAAGGTTTCCTTGTCTATGAGTATTAATTAAGATGAGATCAAAGAATGGTAAGTGTGATTATGGTGACCTAAAAGTGGTACTTAGCATAGGTGGGATTATGGGATCTTTATCTATGCATTGCAGAAGTATAACTTAGGGTTACTTATGAGATGGTTCTATTTGATATGATGATGTAAGTATTGACTATGATAGCATGAACTATGAACTATGACTACTCAAGAAGCTTTACTTAGTATGAGTAGGAGTATGGCATCTTACTCATGCATTGCACAAGTAGACTTTGAGGGTGCTGATGGTATTCTTTTATTATGCTATGATGATCTATATGTTGAATATGCTTGTGACTTATGTTTTTACACTAAAGTTCATGATGTTTCTCAAACTTGGCACATAGCATGGTTTTCAACTAAAATGTCCTTTTTAGCATGTTTTAATGGTTTTTATGCATGGTTATCATATTTAGTGCATTTTTGTACTAACCCATATCTTCTACATTTTACACAAAGTGTAGGGTTTGGCAATGTTGACTTCCATCCTCGTGGCTAGGTTTATAATAAATCAAGAAAAGAAGTTATGGTGAGTCCTCATATTATTTGAGGGCTTGACTACCATGTCCTTTAAATTTTATTTTATGTTTAGAGCTTTTGTATGGGGTGCATCCCAAAGTTTTAGTTTTAATGGTTATAGATGGTTTGAGACAAAGTGTAAACTTCCACTTGTTTTCATAAAAGTCTTTGATTGTAAAAGAAAAAGTTTTAAAGTTCGAACCATTTTCTATTATCTTATGTTATGATATGCTAAGAGGCTTGTATGAGGCTTTTCAGAGTCTTGTACGCCATGTCACATCTAGGGGGGTACTCCTGGGTCGTGACAAACTTGATAATCAGAGCACAAGGTTTAGAATTATTCTAGGATGATGTCTCATAAGTCACGTCTAGTAGAGTCTTGTTCATAGTGTGAAGCGCGCCACATTTATGAATGAGAGGCTATAAGACAATTAGGAAATCTCACTTCTTCATTCTCCAAGTCATGCCGTAGAGTTTAACTATACCAACCCGGAAAACTAGTAGGTGAAACTAGAGCCTTACGTGAGAGTTTTTGAGTTAGGATGAGGGGTTTAGGGGTTAAACGTCAAGGTACGAGCCCCCAAGGTCCAACCAAGGGTCCTTGAGGAGGACCCTAATGCCTAACCCCCAAGACTCCCCAAGACTGCCTAAGGCTGCCCAAAAAGGGCCACCTACGGATGGCACCTATGGCCAGTAGGTGGACCCACACCTTGTAGGTGGGGGTCATGGGTCAAGCCCTCAAAGTTGAGCTGTAGGTCATGACCTACAGACCTGCAGGATGGCCAGTAGGCTAACCTACGGACCGTAGGTCCCAGGCGTAGGTCATGCCTACAACCTCCCCAAATCTCGGCCAAAGGTAAGGACTTTTAAGTAATTTCGTTATTATATAGTTTGTTAAGGGGTCATTTTATATTGATTTAATGGACTTATATAAGTACTTTTAAGTCATTAACTAACCCATATACTTCATAATTCCCAAGACCCCAAATGATAACCAACTTTCCCCCAAATAATTCTCTCTCTAAAACTCCATAGAAGAAGAAGAAGAAGGTGGAGTCTACGGTTGAAGGAGCAGTCTTTTCTCCTCAATTTCTTGGTGAATCTTCAATAAGGTATGGTAGTGCTTCATCCATGGAAAGCTATCATCCATGGAGTCCCTCCAAAACCAATTTTAAACTAGTAATTTCCCCAAGAAAGCTAGGGTTTACTCCAAGTCATGGATTCACTTCAAAAACGTTTTCAATGCTTTAATTGCTTTATATTATGATCATATTGATGATTATCTACTCTTTTTAACATGAATTTCCCAAGAATCCATGAATTTCCCTAATTTCCCAATTTGGATCTCAAAGTGTGGGTATTGATTAATGTAAGTAGAATATGATTGAATTATGTATGAAAGTACTTGAATCACTTCAGTTAGGTTATTATCCATGTATAATGTAGTAATTCTAGATGTGTTGATGAATTATGACCTATGATCCTTTAAGGGCAAAGTATATGTATTATGCATGATTATGAGAATTGAATATATGTTTATGAACACTTTGAGAGTAAAGTGAATATGATTATGATCTAGTTGTGGTGTTGATGGAAGTTATCCTCTTGTACACACTTATGTATGAATACGATATGATGTGAAAGGTTTGTCACATGTAGTGATTCTAGGGTTGGAAGACTAGTCTCCCCTATTGAATCTAGGAGCTTTAGTATGAGTTATGTTGGATTGAGTGTCAATACATTCATCCACAATTATGAACTTAAGTTAAGGCTTAATATGAACTCAATGGGAATCAATGATTAGCACCGAGTGGATATGAATATGAGATGGAAGCTTTTACCATAGTTGAGTTCGGCTTTCCAAATGGGTTCCTTCTACACTAGTTGAGTCCGGGTTCCCAAAGTAGATGTCTCATGAGATGGAAACCTTCTACCATAGTTGATTCCGGGTTTCTAGAAGCAATATCCCTATCCCATAACTATGTGTCCACATAGGTATTTAGTTAGTGGATCCACCTAAGCTAACAGTTTGGTTCTACCCTCGGCAAGTAGGACAACCCCTTTTCGGTGTGGGGTAGACACCGGATTCCATGTTAGCTCACATGGTCTATGTCGGTTAAGGCTTATTTCCACTATGAACAATGAATGATTATGAAGTATGGCTTTTCAAGAGTGCACTACTTAGTGTGGGTGGGGGTATGGGACTTCATCCATGCATTGCACAAGTAGGCTTTAAGAGTAGTTATGGTGTGTTCCTTTATGATTTAATGATTTAAGAAACAAATATGCTTATGATGATGCTACTAAGTATGTGGACTTGAAGGCTAAATGAAATGATAAATGCTTAATGTGGATTGTTGTTATGAGTTACTTTCCTTAATATGACTTAGTAAATGTGAAGGTTTCCTTGTCTATGAGTACTACCTAAAGATGAGATCAAAGAATGGCAAGTATGATTATGGTGACCTAAAAGTGGTACTTAGCATTTGGAATTATGGGATCTTTATCTATGCATGCACAAGTATAACTTAGGGTTACGTATGATATGGTTCTATTATGCTATAATAGTCTATATGTTGAATATGCTTATGTCTTATATTTTAACACTAATGTTCATGATGTTTCTCAAACTTGGCATATAGCATGGTTTTCAACCAAAATGTCCTTTTTAGCATGTTTTAAAGGTTTTATTGCATGGCTATCATACTTAGTGCATTTTTATACTAACCCATATTTTTGTACATTTTTAACAAAGTGTAGGGTTAGGCGATGTTGACATCCATCCTCGTTGTTAGGTTCATAGTAGATCAAGAAGAGAATTTATGGTGAGTCCTCATAGTATTAGAGAGCTTGACCACCATGTCCTTTACATTTTATTTTATGTTTAGAGCTTTTGTATGGGCTGCGTCCCAAACTTTTAGTCTTAATGGTTATGGATGGCGTGAGACAAAGTGTAGAAAGACTTTCGCTTGCTTTTATAAAAGACTTTGATTGTATGGATAAAGGTTTTTTAATATTTCCGCACCATTTTCTATTATCTTATGTTATGATAAGCTATGAGGCTTTTCGGAGTCTTGTACACCGTGTCACATCTAGGGGGTACTCCTGGGTCGTTACATTCACTCTATAAGGTCTTTCTCCTTATCTGATGGTCTTCAAGATACGACTACTCGAAGGGCTCATGCTACAAAGAGCAGGGATCAGATGTTGGTTGTGATACCAATTATGACTATGTGACTAGATAGGACTTGAGATGCTAGACTTTGATGTTGCCTTTGTTATGAATGAGGTTTGTAGTTGTTTTATGTTAGTGATGATAGAACCCTACTTGGCCATTGTGAGTTTTGGGTAAGTTGGAAGGCTTGATGAATAGAATTGCTTAAGGGTAAAGCATGTATGAGAACCTATGAGTAGACTTGTCTTAAGAACTAGGCATGTATGATGTTTATGAGATGTAGTATTTTAAGGGTGGTATGCGCCACCTAGTTAGGTGAGGGAGAAGAGTTCAAGTGTTGACCAACTTCAAAGAGTTAGTTATCTTTAAGATTGATCTTAAGTATGGTCATTTTGAGTAGGATGTTTAGATAATATTTGAATATGATTGGTTGGTAGGTCCCACCAAAGGTGATGATATGAGTTGAAATAGTTTAGAATTGACTTGCTTCGACCTTAGAATTGAAAGAGATGATGCTTAGAACAGTTCATATAGGCTTACTCCCAAAGGGGAGATGATGTGCCTAGATAGAAAAGTCGTTGAGTGTTCTTGATGTTCATGATTTGGATTGGGTTGAAGTTCTCACCTTGAGAGATGTATTAAGTTTGGGATGTTTACAACCTGGTAAGGTTATTATGAGTGGCTATGCTTTGAGATTTCTTGAAAGAAGTAGTACCTGAGGTCTTAGTAGGGGGCTTACTCCCAAGGGGAAGATGGTATGCTTAGATAGTAAAATTGTTGATAGTCCCGATATCCTCATTTCTTTCTTCCATTCCTATTCTAGTTTGAGACAAAGAGTTCCTTGTGACTTGTTTTATGATTTGGATTCATGTGTATTTAAGAAATTTCCATGATCTCCTTATGTTATGCATGTTTTTGAGAAGTTCATGATTAGTAAGAAAATGAGTTTTTCATGATTTATGTGTTCCTCATGTTGTTGTGCATTTAGTATGAGTTGCCTATATGCTTCTTGAGATGAATTGTCAAACATGTCTTAATATGCTTGTAAGAGTAATTGCATAATTTGCTTTATGATATTGTGTTGAACATGCAATGAGTTGGAGAAGGTAGTTCCTCCTATGAATGTTGACATGTTGAGTTTTCATGCACAATGGGTTGTTAGATGTAGTTCATACTTCCTTGTGTTGCATTGATTATGTTTGTGATGGAGTCGATGTTTCCTCCTTTGAAATGTGCATTATTTGATGTTTCATGCATGATGGGCTGCTAGTCTTGAGTCTTTAATTCCGTAAGGTGTCTAGATCGTCAGTCGAGGATGAATGATCCCAAGGGGGAGATATTGTAACACCCGAAAAACTAGTAGGTCAAACTAGAGCCTTACGTGAGAGTTTTAGAGTCTGATGTGTGGGTTAGAATCGTAAAATGGCTTCCCGTCCTTAGAATGAAGGTTTTAGGGTTAAACGTCAAGGTACGACCCCCCAAGAACCAACCAAGGGTCCTTGAGAGGACCCTAAAGCCTAACCCCAAAACTGCCCAAAGCTGCCCAAAGCTGCCCAAAACAAGGAACCACGGATGGGACCTACGGGGTATAGGTCCATTCACGCCTCGTGGGAGGGGCTCGTGGATCCAGACCCCAAGTGGGGAGCTGCATACCACCACCTACGGACCTGCAGGACGCCACGTGAGTCAACTCATGGACCGTGGGTCCTAGGTCGTGGATTGTGCCTGCAAATCTGTCCAAGTTGGCCAAGTGTAGGGGTCTTTAGGCAAATTCCTAATTAAGTTAATTTGATGTGGAGTCGTTTTATATTTTATTAATAGACCTATATAAGAGTTTTTAAGTGATTAACTAACCCATACACTTCATAAGTCCCAAACCCAAATCATAAGCAACTTTCCCCCAAATAGTTCTCTCTCTAAAACTCCATAGAAGAAGAAGAAGAAGAACGTGAAGTTTAGGGTTGAATGGGCTGTCTTTTCTACTCAATTTCATGGAGATTCTTCAATAAGGTATGGTAGGTTTTCATCTATGGATAGCCTTCACCCATAGAGTCCCTCCAAAACTAGATTTCAAAGCTTGCAATTTCCCAAAAAAAAAGCTAGGGTTTTAGTCCAAGTCATGGATTCACTTCAAAAATGATTTCAATGGTTTAATTACTTTATATTATGATCAAATTGATGATTTACTATTGTTTTATAATGAATTCCTCAAGAATCCATGAATTTCTCTATTTTCTCAAAGTGGATCTTAAAGTGTGGTATTGATTGATGTTATTAGAATGTAGTAGAATTTCGAATGTATGAATTGATTACTTGAATTATTATATCATCCATGTCTACTGTAGTAATTCTATATGTATTGGTGAATTATGATTCATGGTCCTTGAAGGGAAAATTATGAGAATTTTGTATGATCATGACGTTTATGTACATGCTTTATGAATACTTTGAGAAGAAGGTGATTATGACTATGATGTAATTGTGGTGTTGTTGAAAGGCTATTCTCACATACACACACACCTATGAATGAAGTATGAATGAAGTATCTATGATTATGCTAATGATGATGTGTTGATTGAAAGGCTATTCTTAATTATACACTAATGAATGATTAAGACATGTTGTGAAAGGTTTTTCTCACAATATGGGGATTCTTAGGTTGAAAGGCTATTCTAACCTCTTGAATATATGAGCTATCTTATGAATGAATATTGGATGCGATTGAAGCCCTCACGTGAATTGAAGCGGGGTTTCTAGTAACAATTTCTTGAGATGGATACCCTCACGTGAGTTAAGGCGGGGTATCTAGTAACAATCTGTTATCCCATAATATTGAACTAAAGTAATGAATCTTAAGTACTCCGAGGGGAATAAGGCTAAGCACTGAGTGGATATTGATAGAGATGGAAGCTCATACGTGAGTTGAGGTGGGGTTTCTAGAAGCAATCTCTTGAGATGGATGCCCTCACGTGAGTGGAGGTAGGGTATCTAGTAGCATTCTCCCTATCCCATAAACTATGTGCCCACATAGGTTACTAGCTAGTGGATCCACCTAAGCTCAATTGATGGTTCTACCCTAGGCAAGTAAGACTCCCTTATTCGGTGTGGGTAACACTGGGATTCCATGATTTGCTCACATGGTCTATGTCAGTTAAGGCTTACCCCCACAATGAATGATAATGAACTATGGCTTCTCAAGAATGCACTACTTAGTGTGGGTGGGGGTATGGGACTCCATCCATGCATTGCACAAGTAGGCTTTGAGAGTAGTTATGGTGTGTTCCTTTATGTTATGATTATTCATGAAATGAATATGCTTATGATGATATTACTAAGTATGTTGACATGAAGGCTAAATGTAATGAAGTATGCTTAATGTGGATTGTTGTTATGAGTTGCTTTTCTTGATATGACTTAGTAAAATCTGAAGGTTTCCTTGTCTATGAGTATTAATGAAGATGAGATCAAAGAATGGTAAGTGTGATTATGGTGACCTAAAAGTGGTACTTAGCATAGGTGGAATTATGGGATCTTTATCTATGCATTGCACAAGTATAACTTAGGGTTACTTATGAGATGGTTCTATTTGATATGATGATGTAAGTATTGACTATGATAGCATGAACTATGAATTATGACTATTCAAGAAGCTTTACTTAGTATGAGTAGGAGTATGGAATCTTACTCATGCATTGCACAAGTAGACTTTGAGGGTGCTTATGGTATGCTTTTATTATGCTATGATGATCTATATGTTGAATATGCTTGTGATTTATGTTTTTACACTAAAGTTCATGATGTTTCTCAAACTTGGCACATAGCATGGTTTTCAACTAAAATATCCTTTTTAGCATGTTTTCAAGATTTTTATGCATGGCATCATACTTAGTGCATTTCTGTACTAACCCATATCTTCTACATTTTTAATAAAGTGTTGGTTTTGGCGATGTTGAGTTCCATCCTCGTGGCTAGGTTCATAGTAGATCAAGAAGAGAAGTTATGGTGAGTCCTCATAGTATTCGAGGGTTTGACCACCATGTCCTTTACATTTTATTTTATGTTTAGAGCTTTTGTATGGGCTGCGTCCCAAAGTTTTAGTCTTAATGGCTATAGATGGTTTGAGACAAAGTGTAGACTTCCACTTATTTTTATAAAAGGCTTCGATTGTAAAAGAAAAAGTTTTAATGTCCGCACCATTTTCTATTATCTTTTTCAATGATATGCTAAGAGGCTTGTATGAGGCTTTTCGGAGTCTTATACGCCGTGTGACATCTAGGGGGTACTCCTTGTTCGTGACACTTTTCTTTCAAAAGGTGTCTAGAATTCCATTCGAGGATGAATGTTTCCAAGGGTGAGATAATATAACAACTCAGAATCTAGTAGTCTAAGCTAGGGGCTAAGTTGGAGGGCAAGAGCCGAAGATTTGGGCCTGGGCAACCTTCATGTGGACCCATACGGGCCGTGAAGGGCACCACAAGCTGTGGTGCTGCCCATGGTGGGTCACAGTTAGTGACCAAGTGCAGGTCACAGTTATGATATGCTAAGAGGCTTGTATGAGCCTTTTCGGAGTCTTGTACGTCGTTTCACATCTAGGGGGTACTCCTGGATTGTGACAAACTTGGTAATCAGAGCACAAGGTTTAGAATTATTCTAGGATGATGTCTCAGAAGCCACCTCTAGTAGAGTCTTGTTCATAGCGTGAAGCGCGCCACATTTATGAATGAGAGGCTATAAGATGATTAGGAAATCACACTTCTTCGTTCTCTAAGTCATGCCGTAGAGTTTAACTCTATAAGGTCTATCTCCTTATCTGATGGTCTTCAAAATATGACTGATCATGCTACAAGGAGCAGAGAGAAGATGTTGGTTGTGATACCAATTATGACTATGTGACTAGATAGGACTTGAGATGCTAGACTTTTATGTTGAATTTTTTATGAATGAGCTTTTTAGTTGTTTTATGTTAGTGATGGTAGAACCCTACTTGGACATTATGAGTTTTGGGTAAGTTGTAAGGTTTGATTAATAGAATTGCTTAAGGGTAAAGCATGTATGAGAACCTATGAGTAGACTTGTCTTAAGAACTAGGCATGTATGATGTTTATGATATGTAGTATTTTGAGGGTGGTATGTGCCACCTAGTTGGGTGAGGGAGAAGAGTTCAAGTTTTGACCAACTTCAAAGAGTTAGTTAACTTTAAGATTGATCTTAAGTATGGTCATTTTGAGTAGGATGTTTAGATAATACTTGAATATGATTGGTTGGTAGGTCCCACCAAAGGTGATGATATGAGTTTAAATAGTTTAGAATTGACTTGCTTCGACCTTAGAATTGAAAGAGATGATCCTTATAAGAGTTCATATAGGCTTATTCCCAAGGGGGAGATGATGTGCCTAGATAACAAGGTCGTTGAGTGTTCTTGATGTTCCTGATTTGGATTGGCTCTAAGTTCTCACCTTGAGAGATGTATTAAGTTTGGGAAGTTTAGAACCCGGTAAGGTTATTATGAGTGTTTGGCTATGCTTTGAGATTTGTTGAAAGAAGTAGTACTTGAGGTCTTAGTAGGGGGCTTACTCCCAAGGGGGAGATGGTATGCTTAGATAGCAAAATTGTTGATAGTCCTGATATCCTCATTTCTTTATTCCATTCCTATTCTAGTTTGAGACAAAGAGTTCCTTGTGACTTGTTTTATTATTTGGAGTCATGTGTATTTTAGAAATTTCCATGATCTCCTTATGTTATGCATGTTTATGAGAAGTTCATGATTAGTAAGAAAATGAGTTTTTCATGATTTATATGTTCCTCACGTTGTTGTACATTTAGTATGAGTTGCGTATATGCTTCATGAGATGAATTGTCAAGCATGTCTTAATATGCTTTTGAGAGTAATTGCATAATTTGCTTCATGATATTGTATTGAACATGCAATGTGTTGGAGAAGGTAGTTCCTCCTATGAATGTCGACATGTTGAGTTTTCATGCACAATGGGTTGTTCGATGTAGTTCCTACTTCCTTGTGTTGCATTGATTTTGTTTGAGATGGAGTTGATATTTCCTCCTTTGAAATGTGCATTATTTGATGTTTCATGCATGATGGGCTGCTAGTCTTAAGTCTTTAATTCCGTAAGGTGTCTAGATCATCATTCGAGGATGAATGATCCCAAGGGGGAGATATTGTAACACCCGAAAAACTAGTAGGTGAAACTAGAGCCTTACGTGAGAGTTTTAGAGTTTGATGTGTGGGTTAGAATCATAAAATGGCTTCCTGTCCTTAGATTGAAGGTTTTAGGGGTTAATCGTCAAGGTACGACACCCCAAGGACCAACCAAGGGTCCTTGAGGAGGACCCTAAAGCCTAACCCCAAAACTGCCAAAAGTTGCCCAAAACAAGGAACCACAGATGGGACCTATGGGGCGTAGGTCCATCCATGCCTCGTGGGAGGGGCTCGTGGGTCAAGACCCCAAGAGGGGAGCTGCAGACCACCACCTACGGACCTGCAGGATGCCATGTGAGTCCACTCACGGACCGTGGGTCCTAGGTCGTGGATTGTGCCTGCAAGTTTATCAAAGTCGGCCAAGTGTAGGGGTCTTTAGGCAAATTCCTAATTAAGTTAATTTGATGTGGAGTCGTTTTATCTTATTTTAATAGATCTATATAAGAGTTTTTAGGTGATTAACTAACCCATACACTTCATAAATCCCAAACCCAAATCATAACCAACTTTCCCCCAAATAGTTCTCCCTCTAAAACTCCATAGAAGAAGAAGAAGAAGAACGTGAAGTCTAGGGTTGAATGGGCTGTCTTTTATACTCAATTTCATGGAGATTCTTCAATAAGGTGTGGTAGCTTTGCATCTATGAATAGCCTTCACCCATAGAGTCCCTCCAAAACTAGATTTCAAAGCTTGCAATTTCCCAAAAAAAAAACTAGGGTTTTAGTCCAAGTCATGGATTCACTTCAAAAATGATTTCAATGGTTTAATTACTTTATATTATGATCAAATTGATGATTTACTACTGTTTTATGATGAATTCCTCAAGAATCCATGAATTCCTCTATTTTCTCAAAGTGGATCTTAAAGTGTGGGTATTGATTGATGTTATTAGAATGTTGTAGAATTACGAATGTATGAATTGATTACTTGAATTATGTTATCGTCCATGTCTATTGTAGTAATTTTAGATGTGTTGGTGAATTATGATTCATGGTCCTTGAAGGGCAAATTATGAGAATTTTGTATGATCATCACGTTTATGTACATCCTTTATGAATACTTTGAGAAGAAGGTAATTATGACTAGGATGTAATTGTGGTGTTGTTGAAAGGCTATTCTCACATACACACACACACCTATGAATGAAGTTTCTATGATTATGCTAATGATGATGTGTTGAATGAAAGGCTATTCTCAATTATACACTACGGAATGATGAAGACATGTTGTGAAAGGTTTTTCTCACAATATGGGGATTCTTAGGTTGAAAGGGTATTCTCACCTCTTGAATCTATGAACTATCTTATGAATGAATGTTGGGATGAGATGGAAGCCCTCACGTGTGTTGAGGTGGGGTTTCTAGTAACAATCTCTTGAGATAGATGCCCTCACATGTGTTAAGGTGGGGTATCTAGTAACAATCTCTTATCCCATAATAATGAACTAAAGTAATGAATGTTAAGTAATCCGTGGGGAATAATGCTAAGCACCGAGTGAATATTGATAGAGATGGAAACTCATACGTGAGTTGAGGTGGGGTTTCTAGAAGCAATCTATTGAGATGGATGCCCTCACGAGAGTTGAGGCAGGGTATCTAGTAGCAATCTCCCTATCCCATAAACTATGTGCCCACATAGGTTACTAGCTAGTGGATCCACCTAAGCTAAATTGACGGTTCTATCCTAGGCAACTAGGACTCCCTTATTCGGTCTGGTTAACA
>JAJONR010006289.1:0-18748 GCA_029582245.1 Solanum etuberosum
TAAGGATAATCGTGGACTTGAACCACATAAAATATGACCAAGGACTTGAATCGAGGTTAAGGATAATCGTGGACTTGAACCACATAAAATATGACCAAGGACTTGAACCGAGGTTAAGGATAATCGTGGACTTGAACCACATAAAATATGACCAAGGACTTTAACCGAGGTTAAGGTAGCTATGGACTTGAACCAAGGCTAAAAGTGGCGGTGGATTTGAACCACGACGATAAATACCAAGGCAAGGACGTGAGGCCCGCCCGGTGGAGTGAACTGGGTACTTGAACCACGAGTAGAGGCGAGTCGGTTAAAAATAGGATCAGCTGTCAACCGAGCATCATGGGGAGTACCCCCAAACCGAGTGCCATCAATAAATCACTCCTGCCCGAATCGTATCCAACCAGAATCTTCGAGTATCTTCCAAACCAAGAATTTGAATACATCGGAACCGACGGGACAAGGAATTATGGATATAAGGTTCAGAGAGCGGTGTTACTGCCTGGCTAAGGCCCAGACTATCAGACACAAGTCTATTATATCAGTCTACAGGGAGCTAAGCCGTCTGAAGCAACGTCTGAGAGGTTTCAAGGCCTAACGGCTCTAAAATAGGCAAGTCTATGGCAATCACTAGTCTAAGCCTAGACTAAGGCCAAACATTCTTTCAAATATACACAGCATCCATAAAAAGGGCGCACCACAAGGTAAAGATGATCAATAATTACATTAGACATGCTTCTGTAACCCGGAGTACCCGAAATTAGAGCCTAAGTCATGGTTTCTAGGAATTTAGTATGCTCAACCACCAATTACCCCCAAAATCACACAAATCAACATACAAATGCTAAATCATGCTCAATCTAAGGAGAGGGAAGTCGTAGCCTACCTGTAGACCGACCGCGCACGCTCCAAATCACGTAGCCGAAGCCTTTCCATTCCGTACGGCCTCAGAACGCTTCCATACTATCAAAAATAGAATCACAATGATAATACGAGCGTTTTGACACCAAAATCACAGCAAACGGAGAAGGGTCAATTTTGGAGTCAAAATGGGAATTGTGGGACCCGCACTGAACTGTCCGGATTTCACTCCGCCAAGAGACCCAAAATGGTACCACGAACTTTTGTTCCAAAATGGAACACAATTCGGGGATCAAAACGCAGCAAAACCCAACATGCAAGAAAAACCATACTTAACCAACTTAAGAAGAAACCATGCAGCAGGCTGAACTCGAAATTTACAAAAGTCGAAGGGTGCCCAGCACTCCTTGAATACTCCACGACGTAGCCCCAAATCCAAGCTAAAATGAGCAAGATATCACAAATTCAAGAAAGCCAAAAATAAGAACTCGAAAAAGGGGTAAGCAGTCTGATTTATCATTATTTTTACCTCGAACGACGTGCACTCGACAACTACCGAACACTCTACAACGAAGCCACCAAAAAGATGAAGCTCCCGCGCTTTGAATCGCCTTATTTTGCCAAGAAATGAGAGAGATAAGACCTTTTAAAGTTTTAGAACAAGTGCTGATTTTTCTGCATTAATACACCAGATTTTCAGCATTTTTCGGAAACTTAAAAACTCCGATGGGGTGCTCCGAACTCGTTCGGATCCCTGTGCACGCAAACGAGATATGCAACCATACCAAATTCGATATTCTGGACTCAATGGCGCAGTCAAAAATTTCATACGAGGTCATCTTGACAAAAAGTGGGTCCCACACCCAACCGCCATTTTAAGTCAAAAACCACAAAAGGGCTCGAAAAAAACTCAGAATCCTCGGGACACGAACGAAGGGTCAATCTAGACCAAACTCGACATTTCGGAGCTAACCGCGCTGACGGAATTCTCATCCGAGCGCATTTGCTCAGAATGTTGACTAAAGTCAAACTTAGGCATAAACTTTAAAGTTAAAATGCCTAATCGCACTGACTCACACTGAAAACCTCAGGAGTTATGCCGACCATGCTACTAGCCTAAAATGACCCTTTCGGAGCTGATGGAATCGTCAGAATTGGATTCAGATATCATCTTCTTGAACTTTTGATCTAAAATGATCGTTCAAGGTTCATAAGCTCCAAAAACACTAAAACTCGCACAATAACCAAACGAACGACCAGGTGACCGAACTGTTAGTCCCAGCAAGTCATAAATGACTTGGGGTCGCTATAGGAACGCTCTAAACGACACACAAAAGGCAAACCACAAAAATGACCAGGAGGGTCATTACAACATCCACTACTAAAAAGAACTTTTGTCCGCGAAAGTAAGGGTCAAGAAGTACCTGAAGGCTCAAACAAGTCGAGAAACTGCTCTCGCATTTCCTGATCGGTCTCCCAGGTAGCCTTTTCGACTAGACGATGCCTCCAACAGACCTTAACAACAGGAATGGATTTCGAACGCAATCTCCTCACATCTCTGGCTAGAATGACAACTGGCTCCTCTACAAATGTCAAACGGTCATCCAACTCAACTGCATCATACTAGAGCACATGGGACTTATCAGGAACATACCGGCGCAACATCAAGACATGGAAAATCGGATGGATGGCTGAAAATGATGGAGGTAGGGCCAACTCATAAGCAACCTCCCCAACTATCCGGAGTATCTCAAAAGGCCCAATGTACCTAGGGCTAAGCTTGCCCCGCCTCCCAAACCTCATCACACCTTTCATGGGCGACACACGGAGGAATACCCGATCACCAATAGAGAATCTCAAAGGTCGACACCTCTGATCCGCATAACTCTGGTGCCTACTATGAGCTATCCTGAGTCTATCCTGAATCACTCTCACCTGGTCCAAAGCCTCCTAAATCAAATCCATACCCTGCGGCCTAGGCTCTGTAGACTCAAACCATCCCACTTGAGAGCAACAACGTCTACCATACAATGCCTCGAACGGGGCCATCTGAATACTAGAATTGTAGCTGTTGTTGTACGGAAACTCCGCCAAGGGAAAAAAACTGGTCCCACTGACCTCCAAAGTCCATGACACAGGCCCGCAACATATCCTCAATGACCTGAATAGTGCGCTCCGACTGGCCATCAGTCTGCGGATGAAATGTTGTGCTAAGGTCGACATGGGTGCCCAACTCCTCCTGAAAGACCCTCCAAAAGGTGGAAGTAAACTGTGAACCCCGGTCTGAAATGATAGAAACAGGCACCATGAAGACTAACCACCTCCCAAATGTATATACGAGCCAATCTCTCGGTGCTAAATGAAGACTGAACAGGAAGGAAGTGTGACCCAAATGCTATCAACACCTCTAGAAGTCCGCGGTAGGCCAGCCACAAAATCCATAGTAATGCGATCCCACTTCCACTCGGGAATGGATAATCTCTGAAACTCACCACCAGGCCTCAAATGCTCGACCTTTACATGTTGGCAGCATAAGGAACGGGAAACAAAGTCAGCAATATCTCTCCTCATGCCACTCCACTAGTAATGTTGCCTCAAATCATGATACATCTTCGCTGTGCCCGAATGGATAGAGTATCTAGACTCATGGGACTCACAAAGTATCAACCGTATCAAATCCCCCACTCTCGAAACACAGATGCGGCCAGCGAATCTCAACACTCCATCAGGATCTAAGGTAGCCTGACCACCATCCCCCGCTAACACTCTATCTCTAAGGGCCACCAAGGCCTCATCCTCAAACTGGCAACCACGGATCCTATCACGAAAAGAAGACTGAACTCACATATAGGCCAAGACGCATCTAGAATCTGAGATATCCAACCGAAACATGTTGTTGGCCAAGAACTGAATGTCCAAAGCCAAGGGTCGCTCCTCAACAGATAAGAAGGCTAGACTACCCATACTCACTGCCTTCCGGCTCAAGGCGTCCGCTACCACATTCACCTTACCTGGATGATAGAGAATAGAGAGGTCGTAGTCCTTCAGGAGCTCAATCCAACGACGCTGCCTCAAATTAAAGTCCCTCTGGCTCATGATGTACTGAAGACTCCTGTGATCGGTATAGATCTCACATCGAACTCCATACAATTAGTGCCTCCAAATCTTAAGCGTAAAAACTACCGCCGCCAACTCCAAGTCATGGGTGGGTAGTTGCGCTCATGCAGCTTAAGTTGCCTCGATGCATCAGCAATAACCCGGCCCTGCTGCATCAAAACACAACCCAAACCAACACCGGATGCGTCACAATAAACCGTGAATGCCTCGCCCTCAACTGGAAGAGTCAATATAGGAGCGGTGGTAAGCAACTCTTTGAGCCTCAGAAAGCTCCTCTCACACTCCTCCGACCACTCAAAGGGAACATCCTAGCGAGTCAACCGAGTCAAAGGTGCCGCTATAGTAGAAAAGCCCTCAACAAAATGCCTGGAGTACCCTGCCAATCCGACGAAGCTATGAATCTCAGTCACAGAGGTGGGCCTGGACCAGTCACGGATAACCTCAATCTTCACTAGATCCACCATAATGCCATCCTTGGACACCACGTGCCCCAAGAACGCTACAGAGTCTAACCAAAACTGGCACTTCGAAAACTTGGCATAAAGCCGCTGATCTCTCAAAGTCTGGAGCACAACTCTCAAATGCCGCTCATGATTACCCCTACTCCGCAAGTATATCAAAATGTCGTCAATGAAGACTATGACGAATGAATCAAGATAAGGCCTGAACACGAACGTCATCAAGTACATAAAGGCAACAGGGGCATTATTCAACCCAAAGGACATCACCAAGAACTCATAATGGCCACAACGGGTCCTAAATGCAGTCTTAGGGATGTCCGCTGCCCTAATCCTCAACTGGTGGTAACCGGACCTCAAATCAATCTTAGAGAACACTGAAGATCCCTGTAGCTGGTCAAATAGGTCATCAATCCTAGGGAGAGGATATCGATTCTTCACCGTCACCTTATTCAGTTGCCTATAGTCAATGCACATGCGCATCGTACCGTCCTTCTTCTTTACAAAAAGAATGGAAGCGCCCCAAGGTGATACACTAGGTCTGATGAATCCCTTATCTAAGAGATCCTGAAGTGTAACACTGATCTCTTTGAGCTCTGCGCAGTACGGTGAGATAGAAATAGGATGAGTACCCGGCTCCAAGTCAATGGTGAAATCAATATCACGATCTGAGGGTAGGCCAGGCAGGTCGGCAGGAAACACATCAGCAAACTCTCGGACTACAGGAACTGAATCAATCGAAGGGCCCTCCCTACTAACATTTCTAACATAAGCCAAGTAAGCCAAACATCCACTAACCACTAACCTCCGAGCCTGAATGCAAGAAATCACCCCAACCGGCGTGCGACTACAAGAGCCCTGCCACACCACTGGTGGAATACCAGGCATGGCTAAGGTAACGGTCTTGGCATAGAAATCCAAAACCGCTCGATAAGGGGATAACCAGTCCATGCCCAGAATCATGTCGAAATCCAACATATCAAGTAAAATAAGATTAGCCTGAGTGTCTCGCCCCTGAATAGTCACCAAATAATATCTAAAGATCTAATCTACTACTAAAGAATTACCTACCGAGGTCAAAACGCGTAACGACACTGCTAAGGGCTCAGACTCATACTCAATCGAGGAGCGCAATAAACAGACACATAAGAATAAGAGTGAAACAAATGAGATTCCATGAAACCAATTTAGACATACGATGCATGAAAATGATACAAAATAAGGAATTTTCCTAACGACATCCTGTAGCCTCCCGAAGATAGGTCACAGACGTCTCTGCACCGATCCGCAGGACTCTACAAGACATTAGCTCTATACAAGTGAGACCGGTGAACCTGGGGCTCTGATACCAACTTGTCACGATCTGATTCCTCGAGTCATGATGGTGCCTACTATAACCCACCAGTAGGCAAGCCAACATGTATCCTGGAACAGCTAGTAATGGGATTGAGGGTAGAAAACTAAACCCAACAACACAATAATAATAACAACTGGATTCACAAATGGAAGGGCGGAAGCAAGCCAAAATTATATACAAATAAAAGATCCCTCCCAGAACCTGGAAGACACAAGTATAGAGCTACTAACAAAATGAGTACAAGTCCCAAAAGTGGACCACAGAAACAAGACTGTCTCAAAAAGCAAAAGACAAGTCAATATATAAATACAGAAGAAGACGGGCAAATCCAGGACGTTATGTGCTCACCCTCGCCTCCTAATATGACTGCAGCTGGCTTGAAATCAATGTTGATAGCTGGTGCTCGGACCTGGATCACGAAAATAGATGCAGAGTGTAGCATGAGTAATAAAACAACAGGTACCCAGTAGGCATCACAGGCCGATTGAGTAAGGAAAGCGAAAGTAATATGAAATGCGAGAATCTAACATACTAACAGAAATAAGCAGGAGGGAACATCTAATAGATATGTACACGAGCGTACTCACACACAAAGAGAAGGAAAGTAGCTAACTAAATCCAACCGGCTCCCATAAACCCGACGGGTACGCTCGTGCACAATATGAAAGTAAAACCCGAACGGACTCCCATAAGCCTGACATGTGCAAAAAAAGGAGAGTTGAAATGAAGTAAGAGGATCCGGTGAAGTTTCCAAGATTATTAAAACTTTCTAGACTTGAACCGAACTAATCCATGTGCCCGAATCTTACCTAGAGCTAATAGGGAAATAAGGACTTGAACTGAATGAAGATGAAGGATCAAGGACTTGAACCGAGATTTGGAGTAACTGAGGACTTGAACAAAGGCTAAGGATAATCGTGGACTTGAACCACATAAAATATGACAGAGGACTTGAACCGAGGTTCAGGATAATCGTGGACTTGAACCACATAAAATATGACCAAGGACTTCAACCGAGGTTAAGGATTATCATGGACTTGAACCACATAAAATATGACCAAGGACTTGGAGGTTAAGGTAGCTATGGACTTGAACCAAGGCTAAAAGTGGCGGTGTACTTGAACCAGGATGATATATACCAAGGCAAGGAATTGAACCCCGCCCGGTGGAGTGAACTGGGCACTTGAACCATGAGTAGAGGTGAGTCGGTTAGAAATAGGATCAGCTGTCAACCGAGCGTCACGGGGAGTACCCCCAAACCGAATGCCATCAATAAATCACTCCAGCCCGAACCGTATCCATCCAGAATCATCGAGTAGCTTCCAAACCAAGAATTTGAATACATCAGAACCGACGGGACAAGGAATTATGGATATAAGGTTCCAAGAGTTGTGTTACTGCCTGGCTAAGGCCCAGACTATCAAACTCAAGTCTTCTATATCAGTCTACAGGGAGCTAAGCCATCTGAAGCGACGTTTGAGAGGTTTCAAGGCCTAACGACTCTAAAATATGCAAGTCTATGGAAATCACTAGTCTAAGCCTAGACTAAGGCCAAACATGCTTTCAAATATACACAGAAGCCATAAAAAGGGCGCACCACAAGGTACAGATGATCAATAATTACATTAGACATGCTTCAGTAACCCGGAGTACCCAAAATTAGAGCCTAAGTCATGGTTTCTAGGAATTTAGCATGATCAACCACCAATTACCCCTAAAATCACACAAATCAACATACAAATGCTAAATCATGCTCAATCTAAGGAGAGGGAAGTTGTAGCCTACCTGTAGGCCGATCGCGCGTGCTCCAAATCACTTAGCTGGAGCTGTTCCCTTCCGTACGACCTCAGAACGCTGCCACACTTACTCTATTTCTTGAGAAATTAGTTGCAGATCAGAGGCAAACCAGGATTTTAGTCAACCAAATTATACGCCAAATGCCCCAGCTCATAGAGCGTGATGTGTTAGCTGTGGAAAAGAGAATAAAAGATGAGATGCGGAAGGAGTTGTCTGTCTTAAAAGACAAGATTGATGGCTTGGAGGTCCATGTCCAAGATCAATTGCAGGTTCAGTTAGTTCTGACGAGTTCAAGACGCAGTTGGCCAAGATGCGAGCTTAAGTTGCTAAATTGGCTGAGAAGCCGGTAAAGGTGGCCACTCCGGTCATGCCAGGATCTGATGAACTTGTTCAGTGAGCCGCCTACCACTCAATCCCTTGATGACTTCTGAAGGGAACTCCCTAAAAGAAAATCCGGCAAGAGAAAACACAAAGCTGGAGAGTCTGATGAGGAGCTATTGGCTGACCTATCTAAAGAGAAAAGAAGACAACACAAGAAAGCCCGCAAGGCATTGAGGAAGAAGGCAAGAGAAGAAGAAGCACTTGCGCAACAACAGCGAGATGCGGTGTTAGCTGGTGCTTCTGGTAGCGAAGTACATGTCCCGGTTAGTGGTAGCCAGCCTGATCCAGAGCTGGTTTCTGAGAGTGCACCCGTTAATAAGGGTGCCGACGCTGACCTAACTATTGGCGCCTAGTGCGCCGTAGGTATGACCCCTCCTCACAGCCCTGTATTATTTTTCTTAATTGACTTTGAGGGCAAAAAAATTTTTATTTGGGGTGGGGTGGTGAGCAACCTGCCATGAGGTTGACTCTGTGTTTTTGTGTAGTGAAGTGTTTGGGGAGTTTTTTTGTAAAGTTTTTGTGTGTTGGGCTATGTAGCAGCTAGTATGTTTGAAATGATGACCTTGATCTGAAATTTGATTGTTAGGCTCTTTAGATGACATCTTATGTACTTACATGTTGAACATTGCTAGTCTGGAAAATAAATTGGTGAACTAATAAACTGGAAAATGTAGTCCTGTGTCATGTGTGTGTGAGGTTTGCTTGAAGTTTAACGCTAGGAGCAGAAACTAGAACTTGCTCGAGTAGTCTTGCTTAAATCTGAGAATAACTGGATAGGAAAGGATCAGTAAGCCATTTTTGCTAAGCCATTGAAAAGCCAAAAATAAAACAACCAAATAAAAAGCATATCACTTGAACCCGATTTGAGCTTGAAAACCAATTTTGTTCTTACCCACTAAATATCATATCCTTGGGTCTCCGAAGATACGATGTCACAACTCAGGCCAAAAGCCTAAGTTGAGGGTGATTACAACTCGAGCAGAAAGGAAAAGTGAAAAAGAAGGTTCGCTCAGTTAGCTGAAAGCACAAAATGTGCGATAAAAAAAAGAAAAAAAAAAGACAAAATAATGGCTGCTGGGATGTACTGAAATGAAGAAAAAAAAGGAATCGCTCAGAAAAAGTGTTGTGCGAATGAAACTTTGGAGAACCAAGGTACTAGTTACTCACAAAACCAAAACTCCATTCCCTAGCCCGAGCCTATGTTACAAGCTAATAAAGTCCTATAGTGATCCTATTCCGGTTGTTTGAAAGATAGAGCGTAGAAAGCAAGGGCAAGCCTATGGTCTTTAGTTGTTAGTGTTAGAAGTTCTTTGAGAGTGTGAGCGTAGAACTTAGTCCCAATTATCATGAGTGAGGGACTTCTTTGGTGTGAGGACACAATGATTGCATTTTATAGTTAGATTGTGTTAGCTGATAGTACACAAGCATAAACATGGTCAACTGTGAGTAATGGGATGTCATATATTGATCCTTGTATTTTAGATTTGATGTTTTGGATACAAATTGTGGTTGAGATAGGTGCTGCATAGTTTCAAAAGGGTTTTGAATGTTTGAGTGCTAAATGTATTGTTTTCTCATCACTTGAGGACAAGTAATGGTTCTAAGTTGAGGGTGTTGATGTGCTGCGAAATCTTGGCACATTTGATGCTTGAAAACTAAGGATTACTACTAGAATCGAGTGTATTTATGTGGATATGATGTGTTTGGTAGTGTTTGTACAGGTAAATTATGTGGACGTGAAAGAAGAAAGAAAAGAAGAAAATGCAGAGTGAAAGTGAATTAAACCAAGTGAAGATCATGTACGCCTTGACGGGCTGTGAAGATCATAACTGATATATGGCTCGTGAAGTAGAACCAGTGAGAAGGCATGGAAGAATTACATTTTGGGGGAACAAAGTAAAGACCACGGACAACTTCACGGGCCGTGGTCCTCACAATGGTCCGTGGTGGTGTCCGTAAAGTTGAACCAGTGAAGAGACCCTTAGAAGCTGAAGAGTGGATTGGCCAAGTGAAGACCACGGGCACCTATACGGACCGTGGTCATTGTCACGACCCGTGGTGACGTCCGTGACAAGTTTCCAGTGTGCAGGCCTTGAAGACCCAAGTTTGGAGAAGTGCTAAGTAAAGACCACGAAGGGCTTCACGGACCGTGAAGCCCTTGACGGACCGTCAAGGCACTCGTGAAGCTGCGCGACAGATCAGTCCTGAGTAGGAATCTTTGTAGACACTTTATTTGAATTAATTAGGTTATTTTTATCTTTATCTCGTTATATCTGGAACGAACGACTTAGTTTTGAAATACTTTTGACTTTGGTTTTTATCGATTAACATTGAATCGATCTTGGAAGTTGGATTTTGATTTTCTCAATATCAATCATTCATTGAATTTGTAGATTTTCGTAAGTAAACTTTCTTAATGTTTTCATTACTAATCTATGTTCATTTAGTGGAAGTCATGAGTGGCTAAACACCACAACTAGGGTTGTGGGAACTATGACAGAAATCTGAATGTGAATTCGTAAAATGAGTAAAGGTAAATTATATTTGCAATATTTAACTCAGCTTTCATTATTCATTTGTTCTAATGAGTGCACGCATTAGAGTCAGCTTGTATCTATCGATTGTTCGAAAGAAAAGAGATAGTTGGGAAAAAGCGGAGTTACTCTGATAAAATGGCGTTAAAGGTCGAGTTCGAGAGAAGAGAACTTTAATATCATTGTACACGAGGGTAGAATGTGTTAACACTCAAAGACCGAGAGGAATTGAGTGAAAATTATCTAACTAGACTAAGAAGTGTTAGATATAGTCAACTCGCTTATAAATTGAAAAAACTAAATTACTTGAAACTCAGTTATGGATGAACAATAGATGTAATGTCATAGAAAACACAACCCTGGTTTTATTTATTTATCGAAACAACTTTAGAATCAGTACGCTGTTAATTGTTAATCCAGATCTTGTTTAAAAATATTAGTTACTATAACTTTACAGGTAAACCCAATTTACATTTCGTAATTATTTTCTCTAGGAAATAATAACCACATTTGGGTAAACGCAAAAGTGAAATCATTTCTGTAAAGAAATTCTCTGTGGGATCGACCTCAACTCACGTTGAGTTCTATAAATTGACTTCGACCGTTTATACTTCTTAATTGAAGTGTAAGTTTGGATGTATCAAGACTGCGCAGGTCTAGCTTTGAAATTCTGTGAATTCTGACTTTGGAACTCACCTCTGTTCCTTGGTGCAGGTGCACTAGCAGATGATGGAGCAGGTCCCTTTTGTTTCTGTTGGAAAGATGACCGGTTGGCATTACTCTTCTGCTGCCCAGACTCATTCCCTGTCTTAGCTCTCTTGTTTCGGAACTCTTCCCTATATTTCATCTTCTCTTCCTCAACCTGTTGAACATGGATCATCAACCTTGCTATGTCCATGTCCCCTATTAGCATAGCTGCCTTGCCCTCCTTACTTGACAAGCGAGACAACCCAGCAACGAACAAACTCATCCTGCTTCTCATGTCAGCAACCATCTCCGGAGCATAGCGGGAAAGTTGGGTGAACTTCAGACTGTACTCATGAACACTCATAGATTCCTGCTTAAATGTGAGGAATTCTCGTACCTTTGCTTCTCTTTGTTCACGGGGAAGGAAACACCCCAAGAAGGCCTCCTCAAACAAAGCCCAACTCACAAGTGGTGCACCTTCGGCCCTATTCTTTTTCCATTGATCAAACCAGATTCTAGCGACATCTTTCAATTGGTATGCAACTAGTTCTACCCTATCAGCATCAGCAATGTGCATAATCTCAAAAACCTTCTGAAGCTCCTCAACAAAGTTTTTTGGATCCTCAGTGACACTTGAACCAGTGAAGCTTGGAGGATTAATCCTTTAAAATTCACGGATCCTTGAAGTATCAGCCACTACCTGTCGATTCTCTCTCTGTCCAACTTGATTGGTCACAGCCTGAATCAACATTCGGATAGCTTCACGGAACTCAACATTGGTGACCTCTCCTTAGGGTGAACTTCAGGTGCATTAGGTACCCCTTGTTCTTGTGGTTCAACGTTTCTTCTAGCGGGACGACCTCTGACAGCTTTTCATGGAGGCATGATCTGAAAGACACGCGCAAGTACGAATTAGAAGAAACATTTATAGAGATGAACTCTATCGCACAAAATGAGTATGAAAGAAGTGAGATAGTTCCTAAGTGTTGCAGCCTCCTAATTATAAATGTGGCGTGCTTCACACCGATAACTAGGACTCTACAGACACGGCTTCATAGACTCCCTAGGACTCTTGAACTCTGTGCTCTGATACCAAGTTTGTCACTCCTCGAGCCTACAACCTGGGCGGGAATGGCACTCGAGAACCATTGTTGGCTCGAAGCGAACCCTTGGCCTGGCTTAAATCTTAGTGGAAAACTTACTCATGATAAAAGAAGGTATTGAAATACAATCATAACTAAACTGTATCAATGAATAACTTAGAATGTTTTAAAGGTAAACATTCAGCTGGCCAAAATGGCAAATCAAGTCTCAACATCAATACTGAAAATAGAAAAGACTCAAGAACTAACAATAACTAACTGTCTATGAAGCCTCTAACAACTGAGATGGACGTCGGGACAAGAACCACGACATCCTAAATAACAATAAAAAGGGGATCCTCCGGAAGCAAGGAGGCACACCAACAACTCTGAAGATCAACTAGATCAACGAAGCGCTGGATGTTGATCCTGGTTACCTGTATCTGCATCATAAAAAGATGCAGGCTAACTGGCATCAGTACATTGAATCTACGAGCATGCGAGGGGAATTCTAAAACAAAAGATAAGCTTGAAAAGGAACTGGAAGAACATACCTGGTCTCAACTCAACTCAGTTCAATATAAAGCAGTAATTTAAATGCAATATAAAGAAAAGCTTTTAAAACATGTGGATAACAACTCTGTGTATTGAAAAATACAATAATACTCTGTTTGTATGCAAGGATACAATTTAAAATCTTCTTGTATATGAAAATACAATATAGCTCTATGTAAGAATACAAAATATAACTGTGGGAGTTTCTCTAACCGACAACCATCACTGTGAGCTATGTGATGATACAACGTCTTGCCTCACGCTGCCAGGGTCGTCTTATACCTTGCCAAGGGCATAGAACCTAACTACTAAGAGGATCCACTAGTCTATGCTAAAAAGCACTAAGGAATCATCTAAAAGTATGACCCTTTTCTACTCATGTTGGCTACATGGTTTATGGAGACCATGGGTTATCTGAACTCAACATGTCCCCAAATCGGTGCTCAATACTACTCCCAAAATGTAACTAGCTCATATGTTTAAAAACATAACTCTTTCTATGATTTGAGATAATTGCTCAAAACTAGCCCAAAGGCTCTCTTAGAAATCAGTGTTTCCTCTCTTGCTTAAATGTGAAAACATTTACTCTTTACTGAAAACTAGCTCAAAGGCGCTTTTGGAAATCGGTGTTTCCTTTCTGTTTAAATGTGAAAACATTACTCTTTGGGAATACATAGTTCCCATATACTCTTTTGAAGAAAATGAACTTCATTTGTTACTCTTTACTCAACTCAAAACTCAAGTCTTAAAACAAGTTTAAAGCATTTGCAACAGACTTTTGAAAAGACTCTAAGAACTCTCTAGACTTGGCTCTTAACTTTCCTTGAATATGAATTTATGGATTCAAGGTTATGATTCATATTTATGGATGCTATCATGATGTTTAGACGTACCTTAGAGTGTAGAAATCAACTAGAAAATATAGGTACGATTCAAGGGAACTCAAACAGAAAGAAGTGGGAAAGGGTAGAAGACATGGCGACCCTGACGCTCTGAGTGGCGCCGGGCGCCAGAGGCCAAACTACAGAACTTGGGTTGGGGCGCTCTGAGTGGCGTGGCGCCCCAGAGCCCAAACTACAGAAAGTTATGTGGGGAGCTCTGAGTGGCGCAGTGCCCCACCCCTCTTCCCCAGGTTTTTGACGAATTTTCTTGTTCGTTTTTCGATCCTAATTCGTCTAGATTCGATTGGTTCCTTCCCCAAACACTTAGATTTGAATACCCAACCAAAGTATACAAGAATCTACTCAAAACTAAATTCATATCTCATGGAACTAACTCAAGAACTTCTCAAGAACTCAACAATCAAGAACCCAATAGAAACTTCAACAAAATCCATCAAGAACTCAATTACTCTACTTTCAAGAACGTAAATACGCTGATAAATCATGATTGGCGCATGGGTGAACGAACCCAATGCTATGCGATCTCACATACCTCGTAGGGATTAACCCTTGGCGAAATCCACAAGCGAAATCTCAAGAACACGAACTTTGGCTATTTCTCCTCTTTTCTCTTCTATCAAAGCCCTAGTGTAATTTTGTTAAGCGTAAACTGAACCAAATCAGTTAGACCCTAATTAATTCACTAAAAATGAATTAAACCAATTAGGTAGTGAAAAGACCAAAATACCCCTCTAAAATCTGGGTGACTTTTCTTATTCAGACAACCCGACTTCTAATGAGCATATCTCTCTCATACAAACTCGAAAATTAGCAAACTCAGTGGCGTTGGAAAGATAATTCAAAGACCTTTCATTTGATATCTTTCAGCACACCTAAATCATCATGTAATGAGAGTTATGGTCGTTTGAAGTTGACTCAAAACTCATACTTAGCAAATCTTGTCAAAATTTCCAAATTTAATCTTTCCAAAAATGGTTTCTTTCTAATTCTAGTTCTTTCAAATAGCGGGGTGTTACATTTTTTTCGATATTCTAAAATCATTGGTGCAGTTTGAGAATTTTTTGGAATATTTTGATGTACTTTTCTTGATTTTTATATGTTTCGTACATTTACGAGGAAAAATTAAATTTATTGTTATTTTTCGGACAGTTAAGAAAAAGAGTGCAATTTTGATTATTTTTTTGGTTTCGATATTCTAAGGTCATTGGTGCAGTTTGAGAATTTTTTGAGGTGTTTTGATGTACTTTTCTTGATTTTTATATGTTTCATACATTTACGGGGAAAAATTAAATTTAATGCTATTTTTCGAACAGTTACGAAAAAGAGTAAAATTTTGATCTTTTTTTTTTCTGATATTCTAAGGTCGATGAAGTTTGAGAATTTTTGGAGGTGTTTTGATGTACTTTTCTTGATTTTTATATATTTCGTACATTTACGAAGAAAAAATAATTTTTTTGTTATTTTTCGGACTGTTATGAAAATGAGTAAAATTTTGATCATTTTTTTGTTTCGATATTCTAAGGTCATTGGTGCAGTTTGAGAATTTTTTGAGGTGTTATTTTGTACTTTTTCTTAATTTTTATATGTTTCGTACATTTATGGGGAAAAATAATTTTTTTGTTATTTTTCGGACAGTTACGAAAAAGAGTAAAATTTTGATTATTTTTTTGTTTTGATATTATGAGGTCTTAGGTGCAGTTTGAGAATTTTTTGAGGTGTTTTGATGTACTTTTCTTGATTTTTATATTTTCGAACATTTAAGAGGAAAATATAAATTTTTTTTATTTTTCGGACAGTTACGAAAAAGAGTAAAATTTTGATCATTTTTTTGTTTCGATATTCTAAGGTCATCGGTGCAGTTTGAGAATTTTATGAGGTGTTTTGATGAACTTTTCTTGATTTTTATATATTTCGTACATTGACGAGGAGAAATTAATTTTTTTGTTATTTTTCTGACAGTTAAGAAAAAGAGTAAAATTTTGATCATTTTTTTGTTTCGATATTCTAAGGTCATTGGTGCTGTTTTAGAATTTTTTGAAGTGTTTTGATATACTTTTCTTGATTTTTATATGTTTCATACATTTAAGAGGATAAATTAATTTTTTGTTATTTTTCGCACAGTTACGAAAAAGAGTAAAATTTTGATCATTTTTTAATTTCGATATTCTAAGGTCATTGGTGCTGTTTGAGAATTTTTTTGAGGTATTTTGATGTACTTTTCTTTATTTTTATATGTTTCTTACATTTACGAGGAAAAATCAATTTTTTTTATTTTTCGGAGAGTTACGAAAAAGAGTAAATTTTGATCATTTTTTTGTTTAGATATTCTAAGGTCATTGGTGTAATTTGTGAACTTTTTGAGGTGTTTTGATGTACTTTTCTTGATTTTTATATGCTTCGTACATTTACGAGGAAAAATTAAATTTGTTGTTATATTTAGGACAGTTTCGAAAAAGAGTAAAATTTTGATCATTTTTTTTGTTTCGATATTCTAAGGTCATTGGTGCAGTTTGAGAATTTTTTGTGGTGTTTTGATTTACTTTTCTTGATTTTTATATGTTTCGTACATTTACAAGGATATTTTTTTGTTATTTTTTGGATAGTTATGAAAACGAATAAAATTTTGATCAATTTTATTGTTTTGATATTCTAATGTCATTGGTGCAGTTTGAGATTTTTTGAGGTGTTTTGATGAACTGTTCTTGATTTTTATATGTTTCGTACATTTACGAAGAAAAATTAAAAATTTTATTATTTTTCGGACAGTTATGAAAAAGAGTAAAATTTTGATCATTTTTTTTTTCGACATTCTAATGTCATTGGTACAGTTTGAAATTTTTTTGAGGTGTTTTGATGTACTTTTCTTGATTTTTATATGTTTCGTACATTTACGAGGAAAAAATAATTTTTTTGTTATTTTTCAGACAGTAACGAAAAAGAGAATAATTTTGATCATTTTTTTTGATATTTTAAGGTCATTGGTGAAGTTTGAGAATTGTTTGAAGTGTTTTGATGTACTTTTCTTGATTTTTTTATGTTTCGTACATTTACGAGGAAAAAATTATTTTTTTATTATTTATCATATAGTTATAAAATAGAGTAAAATTTTGATCATTTTTTTTGTCTCGATATTCTAAGGTCATAGGTGCAGTTTGAGAATTTTTTGATGTACTTTTCTTGATTTTTATATGTTTCGTACGTTTACGAGGAAAATTAAATTTTTTGATATTTTTCGGACAATTAAGAAAAGAGTTAAATTTTGATCATTTTTTTGTTTCGATATTCTAAGGTCATTGGTGAAGTTTGAGTGAGGTGTTTTGATGTACTTTTCTTGATTTTTATATGTTTCGTACATTTAAGAAGAAAAATTGATTTTTTTTATTTTTTCGGACAGTTACGAAAAAGAGTAAAATTTTGATCATTTTTTTGGTTCGATAATCTAAGGTCATTTGTGCAGTTTGAGAATTTTTTGAAGTGTTTTAATGTACTTTTCTTGATTTTTATATGTTTCGTACATTTACTAGGAAAAATTAATTTTTTGTTATTTTTCGGACAGTGATGAAAAAGAGTAAAAATTTTGATCATTTTTTTTGTTTCGATATTCTAAGGTCATTGGTGCAGTTAGAGAATTTTTTGAGGTGTTTTAATGCACTTTTCTTTATTTTTATATGTTTCGTTCATTTACGAGGAAAAATTATTATTTTTGTTATTTTTCAGGCAGTTACGAAAAAGAGTACAATTTTGATTATCTTTTTTATTTCGATAGTGTATGGTCATTGTTGCAGTTTGAGAATTTTTTGAGGTGTTTTGATGTACTTTTCATGATTTTTATATGTTTCGTACATTTATGAGCAAAAAATAATTTTTTTCTTATTTTTCGGATAGTTACGAAAAAGAGTAAAATTTTGATAATAAAATTTTCCGATATTCTAAGGTCATTGGTGCAGTTTGAGAATTTTTTGAGTTGTTTTGATGTTCTTTTCTTGATTTTTGTATGTCTCGTACGTTAGCTAGGAAAAATTAATTTTTTTGTTATTTTTCGAACAGTTAAGAAAAAGAGTAAAATTTCTATCATTTTTTTGTTTCGCTATTCTAAGGTCATTGGTGCAGTTTGAGAATTTTTTGGGGTGTTTAGATGTACTTTTCTTGATTTTTATATGTTTCGAACATTTACGAGGAAAAATTAAATTTTTTGTTATTTTTCGGACAGTTACGAAAAAGAGTAAAATTTTGATCATTTTTTTGTTTTTATATTTCTAAGTTCATTGGTACAGTTTGAGAATTTTTTGACGTGTTTTGATGTAATTTTCTTGATTTTTATATGTTTCGTATATTTACGAGGAAAAACTAAATTTTTTGTTATTTTTCGGACGGATATGAAAAAGAGTAAAATTTTGAACATTTTTTTGTTTCGATATTCTAAGGTTATTGGTGCAGTTTGAGAATTGTTTGAGGTGTTTTGATGTATTTTCTTAATTTTTATATGTTTCGTACGTTTACTAGGAAAAATTAAATTTTTTGATATTTTTCAGACAGTTACGAAAAATAGTTAAATTTTAATAATTTTTTTGTTTCGATATTCTAAGGTCATTGGTGCAGTTTGAGAATATTTTGAGCTGTTTTTATGTACTTTTCTTGATTTTTATATGTTTCGTACATTTACGAGGAACTATTAATTTTTTTGTTATTTTTCTGTCATTTACGAAAAAGAGTAAAATTTTGACCATTTTTTTGTTTCGATATTGTAAGGTCATTGGTGCTGCTTTAGAATTTTTTGAGGGTTTTTAATGTGCTTTTCTTGATTTTTATAAGTTTAGTACATTTACAAGGAAAAAATAATTTTTTTGTTATTTTTCGAACAGTTACGAAAAATGTAAAAAATTTATCATTTTTTTGTTTCGATATTCCATGGTCATCGGTGCAGTTTGAGAATTTTTTTTTGAGGTGTTTTGATGTACTTTTCTTGATTTTTATATGTTTCGTACATTTACGAGGAAATATTAATTTTTTTGTTATTTTT
>JAJONR010006290.1:0-23761 GCA_029582245.1 Solanum etuberosum
GTATCTTTATACCATCTAAATTCACCTAAGGTTCTACATCGTAGACCATTTAATAAGGTACGAACAGTCTCATACTGATTGGTAAATCTACCATTAAATTGTTCTAAAATGGTCAAAGCTAAAGTATAAACATCGTCTTCTCTATTTTTTACTAGAGTCA
Organism: Solanum etuberosum; assembly: GCA_029582245.1. NCBI lineage: Eukaryota > Viridiplantae > Streptophyta > Magnoliopsida > Solanales > Solanaceae > Solanum > Solanum etuberosum. The sequence continues at coordinate 161 of JAJONR010006290.1, forward strand.
TGCCTAAGTTATCAACACCTTCATTATCAGCAATAACATTTATCACCGCTGCTTTTTGCTCAATACTCATATAATTATCCCACCAACCTCTGAGTTGGCCAGTAAAACCTGCAATAATCATTTTGCAAATATTTCTATCTGTATTTTTAACACTATTACAAATAGTTGCATACATAAGCATTCTGTGAACAAGAATGATTAATTGTCTATCAGTCAATCCATTAAAATAATATAGTATAATATAAAATAAAATAATACATAATAATAATCCAAATCAAGAGTTATATATATATATATATATATATATAATACATAATAATGGTATGTATTATTAATATTACACAGGTGAATCCCGTGTGAAATGACATGTCTTTAGAAAATGCCTTTAACTTCACCATAATTGATGATGAGATTATAAATATTTTAATATTAATATATTATTATTATTTTTATTTGGTGTTCGGTACTCATATTGGAGCTTGATTAAATTCAAATTTAAATTTCACATTAGGGGGTTAAAGCGCTTCCTAACAAATGTGACTCTGTATCCAGAGAGACTGGAATTCAAAACCTCTAATTAAGAATGAAAGAATACTTACCACTCAATCACAACCCTTGTTGGTATATTAATATTGTACCAATTATAATACTCCTATTTTAGTATATTTATGTAAATATTTTCATGGTTACACGTGACAATTGAATAAAAGACAATTTTGGTGGCTTATTCACTGTTAGCAATATATTTGGTGGGTACCAAAAAGAGGCAAATTTGGTGGCTTATTATATAGCGAGGTGCTAAAAGGCCATAATTATGTGGCCTAAATATAGCCACGAATTTTAAAAAGATTTATACTAATCTCTTACTTTTAAAAAATTAAATAAAAATTATTTTTTCCGTTCATTTTCACTTATTATATTAAAATTTGGCATTATATTAAGAAAAATAATAATTAATATGATTATTTTATCACATTAGTCTTATTAATTAGTGTTTAGTATTCGGTCTTGAAAAAATTTGAAAAATAATAATTAATATTAATACAAGTCATTTCATATATCTCTATTTGTCCAAATTTATGTGGAAAGATTTTTTAATATGCTTTTAAAAAATTTCAAGTTGTGGATCCGGTATGAAATGACTTGTATTAAGAAAAGGCCTTTAGTTTCACCATGGAGCACTATGATTGATGAAATAGTTATATAAAAAAATAATTATAAAATTATAATAATTAACATCTTTAAATATCTAAAAATCATATTAAAAAATTGATTGACTCTTCAAATTCTATCTTAATCACATAAATTAATATTAAAAGTTATATAAAAAATAATTATATTAATATATGGAAAGATTTTAATACAAGTCATTTCATATATCTCTATTTGTCCAAATTTATTTAATTACTTAGTTTCAAATTACTTTAATTACTTAGTTTCAAACTTACCCGCATCGGATGTTTACACCAAGCCAATGCATGCATGCCATGTGTTTAAATTTATAGTTCATTTTACTTAACCATAATTAATTAACATGTGTTTTACTTCATTAAATCACGTAATAATGGAAATTGCATTGGCTTGGTGTAAACACCCGGTGCGGGTAAGTTTTACTCCACAATATTTCCTCTGTCCCTAATTTCCTGTCCACTTTTGAATTGGCACACCTATTAAGAAAACAATGATTGACATAGTGAGTTTACGATTTTGCCCATATTATTATGAAGTGGATGAATTAAAAATTTAAGATTTTCAAGAAGTTCTACATTTTTCAAAATAAATTAATTGAGGGTATAATAGGTAAAAAAAATTGACATTTCTTAATTTGTCAAAATGGACAAGTAAAAAGAGACAAGTAAAAAAGAAAAATTGGACAAGTAATTAGGGACAGATGGAGTATGTTTCATTTATTTGCACTTAATGGAGGTCTGAATCTGAATGATTTAGACATTTGGTCATTAAATGCTTTTATTTTATTTTTTTACTTAAAAACCTCTTAATGAGTCTGAAAAGGTCTAAACGAATCAAGGTCTGTGAGAAAAGCTTATTCTCATTCAGACTCTTTTATTTTTGAAAAAAAATATTGTGCTTATTTATCAAGAATTAATAAAAAAAATTATAAAACTTTTATTTGATTAAAGTGCAAAACAACTTCATAAATATGTGTTGTTGAAATCGGACGATGATGCCTTTATAAATTTATTTTAAATCATTCATCATGTTCATTATTTATTTTTGAGAAGAGTACATGGGCAAACACATTATAGAACAAAGTGATGTTTTAGTTATTTATTTAATTTGTGTTGCATTTTCTTTTAAAAATGACTATATTTTGTCACGCCCCGAGCATACACCCTGGACATGGCCGGCACTCGAGAACCATTGATGGCCCCAAGCGAACCCTTGGTCTGGCTCAACTCTCAGCGGAAGACTTACTCAACATAAGATAAACTTAAAAGATAAAATTTACTCAACTATCTCAAAAGATAAACTCAGAATGCTTAGAAATAAACATTTAACTAGCCAAAGAGGCAACTCAAGTCTCAACATAAACAACTGAAAATGAAAAGACTCATGAACTCTTGTCTATCTATCTATGAAGCCTCTAGTACTAAGAGAAATGTCGGGAAAAGACCGCCGATCATCCTAAAAAAACTGAAATACTGGAAATAAATAAGAGATCCTCCAGAAGCAAAGAGGCTCACCAAAGCTAACTCGAACTCGACTGGATCAACGAAGTGCTGGTTGATGATTCTGGTTACCTTTATCAGCATCATAAAAGATGTAGGCCAAATGGCGTCAGTAAATGGAATGTACGAGCATGTAAGGGGAATACTGAGCATAACCTGCAAGCTTGAACTGATAAAAAGGAAACATACTCACCTTGACTCTACTTAACTCAACCTTAACTCATGGGTACTCAACTCAATGCAATAATAAACGACGATAAAAATGCAGTTTATATAAAGAATTTTAAACAGTAGATAGCAACTCAATGTATTTAAAATACAATAATAACTCAGTTTGTATGTAAAAATATAAAATAAAACTCGGTTTGGGAGATTCCCTAACTGACAACCATCACTATGAGCTATGTGATGATACAGCGTCTAGCCTATGCTGCCAGAACTGTCATATACCTTGTCGGGGTATAGAACTCCTCAACTAAGTGGATTCACTAGTCTATGCTTAAAAAGCAAAAAGGAATCATCTAAAAAGTATAACCCTTTCTACCCACGTTAGCTACATGGTTTATGGGGGCTGTGAGTTGTTAGAACTCTCCCCCATATCAGTGCTCAATACTACTCCCAAAATATAATTAGCTCGTTATGTTTTAAAGAAAACATTTCCTCTTCCTCAACTTTGAGATTTTTACTCAAAAGGTTTCTCTAAAAAGAGATAGTACTTAAAACTACTCATGAACTCTTTTGAAAATCAGTGTTTCCTCTCATCTTAAATGTAAAAGCATTTTCTCTTGGGAATACTTAGTTCTCATATATCATTTTAAAGAAAATGAACTCAACTCTACTCTTCCTCAACTCAAATATTCAAGTTTTAAAACAAGTTTTAAAAGATTGTAAAAAGACTTCTCAAAATGACTTGAAAGAACTCTCAAGACTTAACTATTAACTCTACCTTGAATTTGAATTAGGAATTCAAGGTTATGATTTATGATATGAAGGATATCGTGATGATTAAATGAGTTTTAGATAGTTAATAATGAGAAACGGTCGAAAAACATTGTCCAGGGAGCAAGTCCGTAACGTGGAGATGGATTATAATATTTGGTCGCTAAATAATTTTTTAAACAGTGAAGTCCGCGTTCTCTCCGTGACGCGGAGAGAGAAATTTCTCTTTGGGGAGCAAGTCCGCGACGCGGACCTGGGCGCCAATTTTTGCCCGATCTTTTCTTCCTCTCTCAAACTCGATTCAACTCATACCCAATAAAATTCTAAAGTAAAAATTTTCAAATTCTTATAACCAAAATAATTTCAGCGAAACCCACTCAAGAACTATCAATTTACTCAACCCCTTAACAAAATCTTCGCCTCAAGAACTCAATCAAACATCAAGATTCAACAACGAATAATAACTCTTCAAGAAACTCATCAACAACTTAATTCCTCAATTTCTAGGGATGAATTTGATAATGTAAAATATGATTGGCGTCTGGGTGAATGAACCCAACACTATGAAAACTTACATACCTCGATTTGGCGAAACAAATCCTCGATTCGCGAAAACCTTGTTCGTTCTTCCTTTTCTCCTCTTTTCCTCTTCTTGAATTATCCTCTAAAACCCTAAGCGTTGTTGAGGATTGTAAAACTGACCCAAATCAGATTTGAACCCAAAATATTTACTAAAAATGTTTTAATCTGATTGGGTAAGGAAAAGACTAAAATACCCCTCACATTTTCAGGTAACTTTCCTTAACTGGACAGACTAACTTCAAACGGGCATATCTCTCTCATACGAGCTTGAAATCTAGAAAACTCGGTGGCGTTGGGAAGAGGATTCCAAGACCTTTCATTTTATATTTTATGGGCCACCTAACTCTTCCTGTACTGAAAGTTATGGTCGTTTGAAGTTGATTCAAAACTCACAATTTAAGCATAACTTGTAAAATTCCAAATTTGGCTCTTTCCATATTTAGCGATTTCTAAATTTAGCTCTTTCTAATGCGGGATGTTAAAATATCTCCCCCTTGGAAATATTCGTCTTTGAATGAGATTACTCTAAGTAGACTAAGGGTGGTAACATCTAACCCCAGCTCAAACACCCAATATGCAATTTAACACAACATTTCAACTTAAAAAGTACCAAGAAAAGAATTAGTACCTTCATTGGGAATTTTTCCGGGCTCAAAGAGATGTGGATATCTCTTTTTCATATCCTCCTCAGCCTCCCAATTAGCTTCCTCAACAAACTGATTCCTCCATAAGACTTTGACTGATGCTACCTCATTGGTTCTCAACTTGCGAACCTGACGATCCAGAATCTGAACGGGAATCTCCTCATAAGATAGGTTGTCCTTAATACCAATATTTTCAGTAGGTATAATAAGGGAGGATCACCCATACACTTCTTCAACATAGAAATGTGGAATACTGGATGAACTGCTTCTAACTCTGACAGTAGCTCCAACTCATAGGCTACATTGCCAATCCTCTTGGATATCCTGTAAGGACCAATAAATCGGGGACTAAGCTTACCCTTCTTGCCAAACCTCATAACACCCTTCATGGGTGAAACCTTCAAATAAACTCAATCATCCACCTCAAACTCCAAGTCTCTTCTCCTAACATCTGTCTAGGATTTATGTCGACTCTCCGCTGTTTTCAACCTTTCTTGAATAGTCTTCACTTTTTCCATAGCTTGATGAACCCAGTTTGGTCCTATCAACCCAGCTTCACCAACCTCAAACCATCCAATAGGAGATCTATATCTTCTCCCATAAAAAGCCTCATAAGGAGCCATTTGGATGCTAGAGTGATAACTTTTATTGTAAGAAAACTCAATTAGGGGTAAGTGATCATCCTAACTACCCTTGAAATCGATCACACACGCCCTCAACATATCCTCTAAAGTCTGAATTGTACGTTTTGCTTGACCATCAGCCTGAGGATGAAAAGCAGTACTAAAATTTACCTTGGAACCCAAACCTTTCTGGAAGGACTTGCACACCTCTATCTGAAATGATGGACACCGAAACTCCATGAAGCCTGACTATCTCTTGAATATATAGCTTGGCATAATCCTCTGCTATAAAAGTAGTATTTACCGGTAAGAAATGGGCTGATTTAGTCATTCGGTCTAAAATCATCCAAATCAAATCATGTTATCTGCGAGACCGCGGCAAACCAGTAATAAATCCATATTAATCATCTCCCACTTCCATTCCGGAAGATCTATGTTCTGAGCCATACCACCGGGCCTCTGGTGCTCTACCTTGACTTGTTGGCGATTCGGGCACTTAGCAACGAACTATGCAATACCCCTCTTCATACTATTCCACCAATGGGCTTCTCTCAAGTCGCGATACATCTTTGTGGAACCCGGATGGATAGAGTATCTGGAGCTATAAGATTCCTCCATGATCCTCTCTTGAAGTTCGTCCACCTTTGGTACACACAATTTACCTTGGTACCTCAATGCACTATCTCCCCCTTGTTCAAAAGCCATCAGTTTTTGCTTATGAACATTTGCCTTCAATTCAAGCAAAATAGGATCTTGATCTTATTTCTCTTCCACTTCGGACACTAGCGATGATTCAGCTCCATCAATCACCACCACTCCACCTTCATTGGAATCCATTAACCGGACTCCCAATCGTGCAAGTTTATGCACATTTTTGGCTAAATCTTTCTTGCCTTCCTAAACATGGGCGGCACTACCCATAGACAACCTGCTCAAAGCATCAGCAACGACATTAGACTTACCTGGGTGATAGAGAATACTCTTGTCATAATCCTTGAATAACTCCAACCACCTCCTCTGTCTGAGGTTAAGCTCTTTCTGACTAAACACCTACTGAAGGCTCTTGTGATCGGTGAACACATCTACATGAACACCATAAAGATAGTGACGCCTTATTTTCAAAGCGAACACTACAACAGCCAACTCTAGATCATGGGTTGGGTAATTTCTCTCATGAATCTTAAGTTGTCTGGAGGCATAAGTTATAACTTTGTCATTCTGCATCAATACACAACCCAGTCCAACTCTGGACGCATCACAATATACCACAAAACCTTGCGTACCTTCTGGTAAGGTCAACACTGGAGAAGTAGTCAACCTCGTTTTCAATTCCTGAAAGATTTTCTCACAAGCTTCAGACCACTAAAACATAACTGTTTTCTGAGTCAACGTAGTCAACGGGGATGAAATATATGAAAACCCCTTGACGAACCTCCTATAATAACCAGCCAATCCCAAGAAACTCTTAATATCAGTTGGAGATGTGGGTCTAGGCCAGTTCTGCACTGACTCAATCTTTTGAGTGTCAACTCAAATCCCTTCACCAGAAACAATGTGGCCTAAGAATGACACTGATTCAACCCAAAATTCGCACTTGGAAAATTTAGCATACAACTCTTTATCCTTGAGAGTTTGAAGAACTACTCTGAGATGACTAGCATGATCTTCCTCATTCCTCGAATAGATTAGAATGTAATCAATGAATACGATAACAAACATATCTAGATAAGGCTTAAACACTCTGTTCATAAGATCCATGAACGTTGTAGGAACATTAGGCAAACCAAAAGACATAACTAGGAACTCATAATGACCATAGGGGGTCCTAAAAGTTGTCTTAGGGATGTCACTTTCTCTTACTCTCAACTGATGATAGCCAGATCTGATATCTATCTTAGATAAATAAGTGGCACCCTAAAATTGATCGAAAAGATCATCAATCCTCGGAAGTGGATACTTATTCTTGATAGTAACCTTATTCAACTGATGGTAATCTATGCAAATTCTAAGAGAACCATCTTTCAACTGTTCTTTTAACTCTTTCAACTCAGCTGGATCCATTCTATATGGTGGAATATAGATAGGACGAGTATCAGGAAGAATATCTATACCGAAGTCTATTTCTCTCTCAGGAGGGACTCCGAAAAGATCATCTGGAAAGACCTATGGAAATGTAACACTCCAGAAATTTTTTGAACTAAGACTCGAACCATCCTTCGTTGTGAGTAGGATTTTACGGAGGAATTTAAAATTTTCTTAAGTATTAAGATCACTAGATGTAGCACCTTTAGTTCCAAAAAGAACTAAAGAGAGTTCATTCAAGTCATTCCTAAGTTCTTCTAAGTTTTGGGTCAACTTCAAACGACCATAACTTTTAGCACATGATGAGTTATGAGATCCATAAGATATCAAACGAAAGGTCTTGGAATCCTTTTTCCAACTCCACTGAGTCTGCTAATTTTCAAGCTTGTATGAGGGAGATATGCCAGTTTGAAGTCGGGCTGTCCAATTAAGGAAAGTTACCCAAAAATATGAAGGGTATTTTGGACTTTTCCTTACCCAATCAGCTTAAAACGAATTTTAGTAATATTTTGGGGACAAATATGATTTGGGTCAGTTTTCATAAATCCAAATACGCTTAGGGTTTTAGAAGAGAGTTCATTCAAGTCATTCATAAGTTCTTTTAAGTTTTGGGTCAACTTCAAACTACCATAACTTTCAGCACAGGATGAGTTAGGAGACCCATAAGATATCAAATGAAAGGTCTTAGAATCCTCTGTCCAACGCTGCTGAGTTTGCTAATTTTTGAGCTTGTATGAGGGAGATATACCTGTGTGAAGTCAGGCTGTCTAATTAAGGAAAGTTACCCGAAAATATGATGGGTATTTTGGTCTTTTCCTTACCCAATCAGATTTAAGCATTTTTATTAAGGTTTTAGGAGTCTAAACTAATTAGAATCAGTTTTATTTATTCCTAAAATACGCTTAGGGTTTTTAGAGGAGTTCAAGAAGATAAAAGAAGAGAAAATAGGAGAAAAGAGGGAAGGTTCAAGGCGTTCGTCAAGATTCTTGCGATTCTTCGAGGGATTTCGCCAAGGATATTATCCTAAGAGGTATGTAAGCTTCCATAGTGTTGGGTTTGTTCGCCCACACACCAATCATGAGTTTCTTTTATGAATTTCATCCATGAGATTGAGTATATTGATAATTTTATTAAGTTCTTGAAGTTTTGTGCTTCATTTTTATAATGAATTCCCTGTTGAATTCTTGAGGTGAGAGTTGCAAATGAGTGTTGTTCTTGGAGGGTTTTTGGTGTGGAATTCATTGTAATTAGGTTGGGTTTAAGGATCTAAAAGAGTTTGGAGGAGATCATTCGAGTTTAGACGAGGTAGGGCTGAAAAAATTTGAAGAAAAGTTCATCGGATTCGTCTGGAATGTGGCTGGGGAGGCGCACCCCTGTTGTGCCTGAGGGGCTGGCGCCCTACGCCTGCAGTGCGCCCCATACCAGCTTCAGTCAACTGAGGACTGGCGCGGTGCGCCACTGCTGCGCCAAGGACGTCAGGTCCCTTCCGCATCCGTTCTTCATTCCATATTCGATCTTTCAAAACATGTCTTCGCTCTCTTAGTGATTTTTACAATCCAACCTACATCCAATCATCAAGAAATACTATATACCAAGTCACGATCCTTGAATTCATAATTCAAATTCAAGGAAGAGTTAAGAGTAGAGTTCAAGAAAGTCTTTGAGTTAAATTGTGAATCCTTCGAGATCAACTATCGATTTGAGTTCTTTAAAGGGTTCCTTCAATCCCTATTGATTCTAAACACTCTAAACTTCTTCTAAACATTGATAAATCATTCATAACATGAATCATAACCTTAAATTCATAATTCAAATTCAAGGTAGAGTTAAGAGTTAAGTCTTAAGAGTTCTTCCGAGTTATTTTGAGAAAGTCCCTTCAAGTCTTTTCGAGGAGTCTTCTACAATAACTTTTAAATTTGTTCAAGACTCGAGTAAGTGAGTATGAGAAGGACGAGAATATATTCATGAGTCTACATTATCATTGAGATCCTTGAAGTCAAGTCGTTCATGCCAATAATTCCGCGTGAACGCTATAATTTGATTTTCTTTGAGAGGAGTTCAAGTTCTAAGTCTTGAGTATTGAGTTCCTAATTATTTTGAGATTATATTCCTAATCATGGGACTACTACAAGTTACCCATGAAGGTCCTTGAGTCGAGTAGTTTATGCCCATAATTTCGCATGAACCCTATGAGTCGAGCAGTCTTGAGATGAGAAGTATTATTTAGTCCTTGAGTTGATTAGCTCGTGCCCATAATTCCGCATGAACCCTCTGAGTCGAGCATTCTTCAGATGAGTAGTATCATCGACTCCTTGAATTCTGGAGTTGTTGAGTTCCAAGTATTGAGTTCTATGTATGGTTATTGAAAACCTTGAATTAAATCGTTCATGTCCATAATTCGGCATGAACCCTATTTTAAGAAGTCTTTTTTTACAAATTATTTTAAAACTTGTTTTAAAGACTTAAGCACTGAGTTGAGGAAGAGTAGAGTTAAATTCATTTTCTTTAAAATGATATATGGGAACTAAGTATTCCCCAAATTAAATATTTTTATATTTAAGATGAGAGGAAACTGAGATTTCCAAAAGAGTTTTGAGCATCTTGAGTACTAACTCTTTTAAGAGAAAGATTTTTGAGTAATAATCTCAAAACACAGAAAGATTTATGTTTTTAAACATATGAGCTAGTTATATTTTGGGAGTAGTATTGAGCATGATATGAGGGAGAGTTCAGACAACTCATAACCCCCATAAACCATGTAGCCAACGTGGGTAGAAAGGGTCATACTTTTTAGACGATTCCTTATTGCTTTTTAGCATAGACTAGTGGATCCACTTAGTAGTAGGTTCTATACCCCGGCAAAGTATAGGACAGTTTTGGCAGCGTGGGATAGACGTTGTATCATCACATAGCTCATAGTGATGGTTGTCGGTTAGAGAATCTCCCACAGAGTTACTTTGTATTTTTATATACAAACAGAGTTAGTATTGTATTTCCATATAATTGAGTTATTATTGTATTTTTGCATACAATTGAGTTATTTTGTATTGTTTTAAAAGCTTTCCAGATAGTGCATCTTTTATTGTTGCTGAGTATCTTGAGTTTGAATTGAGTATCTTGAGTCAGAATTGAGTACCTTATTGTTGAGTTGAGCCCTATTTCTCTGAGTTAAGTTGAACTATGTTTCATTGAGTTGAGTATCTTACTATTGAGTTGAGCCCTATTTTCTCTGAGTTGAGTTGAACTATGTTTCATCGAGTTGAATTGAGTTGAGTGAGTTGAGAAGAGGTAAGTATGTTTTTTTTTTCATCAGTTCAAACTTATGTTTATGCTTTAGCATTCCTCTTACATGCTCGTACATTCCATGTACTGAGTCATTTGGCCTGCATCGTTTCATGATGCAGATACAGGTATTCAAGATCATCAACAGGTATTTCATTGAGGTCATGTGATATTCCAGTCAGCTTTGGTGAGCCATCTTATATTCCAGAGGACTTCACATTTATCTAACAGTTAATAGTTTTGAGATGTCGTGGGTCTTGTCTCGATATCCTCTTGTAATAGTAGAGGCTTCATAGATAGACAGAGTTGAGGAGAATCTGTATTTAATTATGTTTGAGTATTGTACAGACTTTTAAAAAGGTTGAGTATGCGAGTTTATTGAATTTAATTCAGTTTTAAACTTTTGTATGCTTGAGTTAGTCTTCCGCTTGTAGCCAGCCAGGATGAGGGTTCGCTTGAGGACCAACAATGGTTCTCGAGTGCCGGCCCAGCTAAGGTGTAGGCTCAGATCGTGACTGGAAACTCACTTACAACTGAAACTGACTGAATAGGTGGTGCCTCAACACTAGAGTCATTAACTCAGACTAAGTGATAGATGCACCCCTTGGAAACTAAGTTTATCGCCTTAAGGTACGAAATAAAACGACCCTTAGGCACTGCTGAACTACTCCTCCACTCTATAACTGGCTCATTAGAAAACTGGAACTTAACTACTCAAGTTCTACAATCAACTGAGGCATAACAGGCATGAAGCCAGTCCATACATAGAATAACATCAAAATCTACCATGTCTAACTCGACTAAGACATCCATGGTGTCCTTTTGATTGACAGAAATGACGCAATCACGATAAACTCTCTCAGCTAGAATAGACTCACCAACAGGTGTTGAAACACTGAAGGGCTCAAGAAGTTGCTCAGGAAGGATATCAAAATTCATAGCAACATAAGGAGTCACAAAAGATAGACTCGCACCTGGATCTAGCAAAGCATAAACATCAAAAGTAAAGACTTTGATCATACCAGTGACAACATCTGGCGAATTATCTTGCTCTTGGCGACTAGTGATAGCATACAGACGGTTTTCTCCTCCGCATGTTCCTAAAGTAGCTCCTCTAGGTGCAGCTCTGTCTATCGAAGCCATTGAAGAAGATTGGGACCTGTTGCTCCCATTTCCATTACCTTGCCTGTTCTTAGTGCACTCTTTCATGAAGTGACCATTCTGACCACAGTTGAAGAAATCAGTAGATCCATCACGACACACTCTTGAGTGGGTCCTACCACACTTAGCATATGCAGGAGTCCCATTACCTTTTTGTGCCACACTACCTTGCGACTGTGCAGGTCTAGCTCTGAAGTTTTTGAGAATTGTGATTCTTGAACTCACATTTATTCCTTGGTGCAGGTGCACTAGCAGATGATGGAGCAGGTCCATTCGGCTTGTGTTGAAAAGAAGATCGGTTTGCATTACTCTTCTGCTGCCCGGACTCATTTCCTGTTGTCTTAGTCTTCTTATTTCAGAAATCCTCCGTATCTCTTAACTTATCCTCCTCAACCTGCTGCATATGGATCATCAGCCTTGCTATGTCCATATCCCCTATCAACATCGCAGCCTTACCCTCTATGCTTGACAGACGAGACAGCCCAGAAACAAACAAGCTCATCATGCTCCTCATATCAGCAACCATCTCCGGAGCATAACGGAAAAGTTGGGTGAACTTAAGGTTGTACTCATTCACACTCATAGATTCCTGCTTAAGAGTGAGGAATTCCCTTACCTTTGCCTCTCTCAGTTCACGGGGATATAAACGCCCCATGAAGGCCTCTTCGAACACAGCCCAGCTCAACAGCATCAGCAACATGCATAACCTCAAAAACTTTCTGCAACTCTTCCACAAAGTTTTTCGGATCCTCAGTGACATTTAAACTGGTGAAGTCTGGAGGATTCATCCTTAAGAACTCACGGATCCTAGATATATCAGCCACATCCTGTCAATTCCCTCTCTATTGCCCAGCTTGGTTGGTCACCACTTGGCTCAACATCCGGATAGCATCCCGAAACTCAGCATTAGTAACCTCTCCTTGGGGTTGCACTTCTGGTGCATTGGGGACCCCTTGATCCTGAGGATCAACATTCCTCCTAGCAAGATGACCTTGAACAGCATTTCGTGGAGGCATGATCTGAAAGATACGCGCAAGCACGAATTAGAAAGAAACTTTATAGAGATGAACTCTATCGCACGAAAAGAGTATGAAAGAAGTGAGATAGTTGCTAAAGGTCGCAGCCTCCTAATTATAGATGTGGCGCACTTCACACTGATAACTAGGAATCTACAGTCACGGCTTCATAGACACCCTAGGACTCTTGAACTATGTGCTCTGATACCAAGTTTGTCACGCCTCGAGCCTACACCCTGGACGTGGCCGGCACTCGAGAACCATTGCTGGGCCCAAGCGAACCCTTGGCCTGGCTCAACTCTCAGCGAAAGACTTACTCAACATAAGATAAACTTTACTCAACTAATAAACATTTAACTAGCCAAAGAGGCAATTCAAGTTTCAACATAAACAACTGAAAATGAAAAGACTCATGAACTACTGTCTATCTATCTATGAAGCCTTTAGTACTAAGAGGGATGTCAGGACAAGACACCCGATCATCCTAACAAAACTGAAATACTGGAAATAAATAAGGGATCCTCCGGAAGTGAACTCGACTGGATCAACGAAGCGCTGGTTTATGAAATTCATTAGATGCTTTTTGTGAATGTCAACTAAGTATCGTAAGTAAATTGCTCCCGGTTGTTCAATCATTTGATAACCAGAGTCTGTATCTGCATGATGAAAGATGCAGGTTAAATGGCGTCAGTACATGGAATGTACAGGCATGTAAGGGGAATACTGAACATAACCTGCAATCTTGAACTGATAAAAAAGAAACATACTCACCTTGACTCTACTCAACTCAACCTCAACTCATAAGTACTCAACTCAATGCAATAATAAATGACAATAAAAGTACAGTTTATGTAAAGTATTTTAAACAATAGATAGCAACTCAATGTATTTAAAATACAATAATAACTCAGTTTGTATGTAAAAATACAAAATAAAACTTTGTTTGGGAGATTCTCTAACCGACAACCATCAGTATGAGCTATGTGATGATACAACGTCTAGCCCACGCTGCAAGAACTATCCTATACCTTGTCGGGGTATAGAACTCCTCAACTAAGTGGATCCACTAGTCTATGCTTAAAAAGCAATAAGGAATCATCTAAAAAGTACGACACTTTCTACCCACGTTGGCTACATCGTTTATGAGGGTTGTGAGTTGTTAGAACTCTCCCCCATATCGATGCTCAATACTACTCCCAAAATATAACTTAGCTCATTATGTTTTAAAGAAAACATTTCCTCTTCCTCAACTTTGAGATTATTACTCAAAAGGTTTCTCTAAAAGAGATAGTACTTAAAACTGCTCATGAGCTCTTTTGGAAATCAGTGTTTCTTCTCATCTTAAATGTTAAAATATTTGCTCTTGAGAATACTTAGTTTTCATATATCATTTTAAAGAAAATGAACTCAACTCTACTCTTCCTCAACTCAAATGTTCAAGTCTTAAAACAAGTTTTAAAAGATTGTAAAAAGACTTCTCAAAATGACTCGAAAGAACTCTCAAGACTTAACTCTTAACTCTACCTTGAATTTGAATTATGAATTCAATGTTATGATTTATGATATGAAGGATATCATGATGATTAAATGAGTTTTAGATAGTTAATAATGAGAAACTGTCGAAAAACACTGTCTGGGGAGCAAGTCTGCGACGCGGAGATGGATTATAATATTTGGTCGCGAAATAATTTTTTAAACAGTGGACTCTGCGTTATCTCAGCGTTGAGAAATTTCTCTGTGGGGGAGCAAGTCCGTGACGCGGACCTGGACGCCAATTTATGCCCGATCTTTTCTTCCTCTCCCAAACTCGATTCAACTCATACCCACTAAAATCTAAAAGTAAAAACTCTCGAATTCTTATAAGCAGAACAATTTCAGCGAAACCCACTCAAGAACTATCAATTTACTCAACCCCTTAACAAAATCTTTTCCTCAAGAACTCAATCAAACATTAGGATTCAAGAACGAATAATAACTCTTCAAGAAACTCATCAATACCTTAATTCCTCAATCTCTAGGCATGAATTTAATAATGAAAATATTATTGGCGTGTGGGTGAACGAACCCAACACTATGAAAACTTACATACCTCGATTTGGCGAAACACATCCTCGATTCGTGAAAACCTTGTTTGTTCTTCCTTTTCTCCTCTTTTCCTCTTCTTGAATTCTCCTCTAAAACCCTAAGCATAGTTTAGAATTGTAAAACTGACCCAAATCAGATTTGACCCCAAAATATTTACTAAAAATGTTTTAATCTCATTGGGTAAGAAAAAGACTAAAATACCCCTCACATTTTTGGGTAACTTTCCTTAACAGGACAGACTAACTTCAAACGGGCATATCTCTCTCATACGAGCTTTAAATATAGCAAACTCGGTGGCGTTGGAAAGAGGATTCAAATACCTTTCATTTGATATCTTATGGGCCACCTAACTCTTCTTGTACTGAAAGTTATGATCGTTTGAAGTTGATCCAAAACTCACAACTTAAGCATAACTTGTAAAATTCCAGATTTGGCTCTTTCCATATTCAGCGCTTTCTAAAATTCCATATTTAGCGCTTTCTAAAATTCCAGATTTGGCTCTTTCCATTTTATTTTTATCAAACTTAAAATATTTATTTACAAAATCAAGTATCTTAACGTTTATTAAAGAATGACATTTTTTAAATAATATTTTGTTATTGTAATATTTAACTATAATATTTTTGTGTTTAAATTTTAATATATATGTGTGTGTGTGTGTGTGTTGGTTTTGAAAGGTGTGAATAGGAAGTGGAGGGTTGTGACTCTCTTGAAGGGTTGTGACCTTTATGAAAGATTGTGTCTTTTCTAAAGGGTTGTGACCATTCGAAAGGTTGTGCCTTTTCTTGTCACGCCCCGAGCCTACACCCTGTACGTGGCTGGCACTCGAGAACCATTTCTGATCCCTAAGAAAACCCTTGGCCTGCTGACTACTTAACGGAAGACTCACTCAAGCAATACTAGGCTTCGAACATAAATCAATCTCAAAGTAAAACTCAATAAGGATGTCTGAAAGTACTCAATATTATCAATAAGACAGTTTACAAAACATCTCAAACAAAAGGGGAATACTGAGAGACTCCTCAACTCTAACTATCTATGAAGCCTCTAATACTAGGATATTTATCGGGACAAGACCCGCGACAACTCAACAATGACAGAAAAATAAATGTGAAATCTCCGGGAAAGCAAGGAGGCTCACCAAAGCTATATGAAGCACAAAGTGATCTCAATGAACCGCCTGTTGATGATTCTGAACACTTGTATCTGCATCATAAAATATTTCAGTCGATTGACATCAGTACATTGAATGTACGGGTATATAATAAAGCTAAATGACTAAATAACTGAATTGAAAGGATTGTAGTAGATAAAATATACTCAAGCTGAATGTAAGGAAATAAAGGAGTTAAATCATTTAAAGCTTTACTTAATACTTACTCATCTTTAAGCTCAACATAATAAGTGATATGTAAAAATACACTTTAACTCTATTGAGAGATTCTCTAACCGAAAATCATCACTATGAGCTACGTGATGATACAAAGTCTCGCCCACGCTGTTAGAACTGTCTTATACTTTGCCGGGATATAGGACACCTCAACTAAGTGGATCCATTAATCTCTGCACGAAGGCACTAAGGATTCATCTAAAAAGTACGATCCTTTATCCATGTTGGTATACATGGTTTATGAGAATTTTGAGTTGCATGAACACATCCCCATATCGGTGTTCAATACTACTCCCACATATATATATATATACTCATGCTCAAATGTATAAAACATACTATTTCTCTAGTTTGAGATAGTTTCTCAAACTATCCTCTTAAAATAGGTAACTACTCTAAAATATCTCTAAACTCATAAACTCGATTAGAAATCAAAGTTTCTCTTTTCTCAAAATAATTATTTCTTTCTTCATGTAAAAATTAAACATCTAGGAAATACTTAGTTCCCTTATACTCTTTCTCAAACTCCTCTTTACTTCCTCAAAAATTCAGTTTAAAATACAAATGTTGGCTTTAAAAGATTTTCAAAATTTATAACTCAAAATAGGATTCATGCTAAAATATAGACATGAACGAATCAACTCAAGGATCTCAATAACAATATAGAAAACTCCATACTCAGAACTCAACGATACTACTCATCTCAAGAATACTCAATTCATATGGTTCATGCTGAAATATAAACATGAACGAACCAACTCAAGAATCTCAATGCATAACATATAGCATTTCAATAATTAGGAATAGAATTTTTAAAAGAATCAGGAACTCAAGAACTCAAAATCAACTCATCTCAAGAATACTCAAATCTAAGGATAGAACCCTAGATTACTCTTTTACTAATTTGAAAGTATATGTAGGGCGTGAGGACGAACTAGTCCAACACTATGATAGCCTTACATACCTGAAAAAATAAAGTTCTTGGCGAAATCGATGAAACTAAAAGAACACTCGAAACCCTAGATTTTCTCCTTTTGGAACCTTGTTGTAATGTCTTGAAGTGTTAATGAACGTAAAAAAAATTGATTAACACTTTCTAATCCCTTAATTAGGCGTAAAACGTCTTGGTTTAGGCTTAGAATAAGGATTTAAAATGACGTAGTTTGGGTACCAAACGCATATGGAAAAGACCATGACCCCAGCTTAAAAGACTGACAGGGTCCCTTAGAAGGGAGGCTTCACGGACCGTTTAACGCTTCACGAAGCACTTCAAGGGCGGTATAGCAGGCCCTGAAGCTTCACCTTCCCAACAAGGCTTCACTAAAATGGGCATAACTTTTTACTCCGAACTCGAAATGAGGTAAACTTGGTGGTGTTGGAAAGAACTTTAATTTGATAGGTCATGGAATACCTAATTCGTTATGTGCTGAGAGATATGGTCATTTGAAGTTTAACTAAGTAAAATCTTATATTGAAACTCAATCGGTAAGAAAGCTTTCGACTCAACTTTGTTTTCAGGGGATTCTAGTGACATTAACTCATTTTCAAAATCATTCCCAAACTAAAGAATTGACCTTAACACCTAAGAACAATTAAGAATCACTCGGTACGATCTTATTCACAAATGAAGAATGGTTCGAGTCTTAAGTTAGAAATTTTAAGGGTGTTATATTTTCAAAGGGTTGTGACCTTTTAAAAGGTTGTCTCTTTTCCAAGGAGTTGTGACCCTTCCGATAAGGCACGATTAACACATTTTCATATTATCATTTGTTGGATATAAATAGGGAGACTTTCTCTATTTTTTCTACATTGAATTCTTCCCTTGTTCTGCATACATTTCTTACAAACAAAATCGATCGATTGTGTCTATGTATGTGATCTCGTTACTGTCTTTTTGAGTTCGTTGAAATTATCAAAGTTTGAGATATCGCTACTTCTTTAATGGTTAATCCGTTTTATCTTAGGAGAAATTAATTTACAACCTCGGGTAGTTGAGGGGATTAAATTTCTTAATGACACACAGTGAGTTCTGTGGACTCGGATAGTTCTTTTCTTTTTCTTTTCATCTTTTATTATTATGGCTTGCTAATCTGAATACAGGAGATAACAAGCTTAAGAAATTTAAATTACTGTTGGTATTTTCTGTGATAATTTTTTTTTTTGTGTTCTTTTTGTAGGAAAAAATAAGAAGAGTAAGAGAATTATTTTATCATATGATAAAAGAGATTTGGGATGAATGAGTACTACTTTAATATGCTCTAGTATATTTTCTTTAGTAAGTTTTCCGTGGATGGGTAAGATTATTTTTTTCTCTCCAAGTGCATTCAAGCATCGCACCCCTTCAATTTTCTTTTCAATGAGAAAAGTTATTTTAAGCATAAAGGCCAAAATGTGCACTTTAATTATTTTTCCTGTATTTTTGGTTTTATATAACTATGAGAAGAAGTAAATGAACATATGTTATTTCCTAACAATATTTGAACATGCGTTTAGTTTCTCGTTGAATTCAATGCCTTCTAAGGAAAAATGGAATATGATGGAAACTGGAAAAAAATAGCAAGAAAAGTGACTTGCATGGTATCATTGTTGACAGATAGAATATGATTCAATGGGAGTAAAAATCAGGTTCTATCTTTATTTCCTTTGATTTTTTTTAATCTATCATTTATAACTAATGAGATTTATTTCATAAATGTTACGATAGATGTTCATTATGTGATGATCTCAGAATATATCTTTATTGTTATTAATATGTATTCTGTTTGGAGGAGGAAAAAGAACGTTTGTAGTTTTCTATTCCATGTGAAATTTGATTGTGTCTGATTTTTGGAGACTAAAATCTTCTGATTTTTTACTCCTTTCGTTTGAAGAATATAAGAACTTCATCAAATAAATCAGACTGTGCATTTGGTTTGAAGAATATAGAAACTTTGCCAATTTATTAAATACTCTATTTGAATGAATATTCCGACTAGAAGAGTACAAAAACTTTGTCAGAAATATTAAGGTTAAGCGATTTGAAGAATATAAAAACTTCATGTTAGATAGAAACACTGTTGTATTTGAGGTTTCTGGAGATTATAACCTTTTTGGTTTACTACTCAGTCTGAATCTGAAACTGATTCGAAGAATATAAAAACTTCATCAGAATTCAAAGTTCATTCGGTTAGCAATTAGAGGAATATAAAAACTTCATCGTTAAATTAGAAATAAGTTGTATAAAGATTGAATCTTTATTGTTAGTATTCTAAATACTGAGTGGTCTGTCTAATTGAGACAGAAGAGGAAAAAAGAAAAAAACACTAGTGACATAAAATTAGTGATTTTTGTGCCTGCAATGAGTGTTTCTATGGATTAAATCTCCAAAAGAAAGCTTTATGTTGCCAATATGTATTTTGATGGTATACAATTTGAAAGCATAGAATAAAATATGTGGAAAATAATTTCAAATACTTGAAAAAAAAAATTGAGATCATATTTAAAATATGGGGGTTCTTTACTTGTGATAAAGACAAAATTAGACTTTTAGTGTCCAATTTAAATTTGAAAGTACAAGATATGAAATTCAATGATTTATTATGTTAGACCCATAAAATTCTTGGAGTATATTTGATATTGTGGTCGTTGAGTCTCTCTTTAGTAGTATATGATATGACTAGTATAAAACCACCAAATTATATATATATATTTGCTCAAAAGAATTGTGTTCTTTGATGATGTATAAACATGAACATTGGTGAAAAGTAATCTGTCATGTTTGTGTTGTAAAAGAAATATTTGAGTCATATTTGCCTTTATTAGACTCGATGAGACTATGGTCATGGGTAATTCTATAACAACTAAATTGAATGTTATGGAATGGTCCTTCTGAAAAGGACATCTGGCAAGGTGCTGACTCTAAAACAATGTTTGCATTTGACAAAGAATAAAAAAAATAAAGAACAAAATATTTGTGAGAAAAAATTACCTCACGGAAGGTCTTTCCAAACTCAGAATTTCTGCTTGTTTTTACTTGCTTAAGTCAAACTGTTAGTGACATTAAAGCTTGGAACATGTCAATTACAAAATTTTGTGAAAAAAGATCAACTTAGAAAGTTTGCCTAACTTTGAGTGCAATAAATAAAAATATCAAGTTTGTGTTGAATCTAAGTATGCCAAGCATTCTTATAAATTTGTTGAAAGAAATTTTAATCTCTTAGAATTGATTCACGCTGACATTTGTGATATGAAGTCAACACCATCTCATGGTGGAAAAAAGTATTTTATAACTTTTATTGACAATTACACTAGATATTGTTATGTTTATTTGCTAAGTGGTAAGGATGAAGTAATATAAACATCTAGGCAATATAAAATTGAAGTTGAAAATCAGTTGTATAAAAAAAATTGTAATGATTAGAAGTGATAGATGTGAAGAATATGAATCTCCTTTTGTAGAAATATATTTGGAAAATGAAATCGTCTATCAAATTACAGTTCATACTCACCTCAATCTAATAAAATTGCTAAAAGGAAAAAAAACTGAACTGTGAAGAAAATGTTGAATGTCTTACTTATAAGTTTAGGTTTACCACAAGACTTATGGGGGGAAGATATTATTACAACAAAAAGTTTTTTCTATTAAGAAAGGGAGCAGCAAAAAGTTTTGTCTATTTAGAAAGGGAGCAACAAAAAGTTTTGTTTGTTCAGGCTTTGTTGTATCCTAATAAAAAATTATTTGTCGCCTCTTAAAGTATATACAAGCAATAACTCTTGAAAGATAGTGATCTAGCAATTTTAAAGACAGTCTATTCCATATGAGAAATGGAAAGGAGGAAAATCAAATTTGAAATATTTCAAAGTGTGGGGTATCCAGTCAAAATCAAAGTTCATATTCCCAAAAGGGTCAAAATAAGACCTAAGACTGTGGATTGTATGTTCATTGGATATGCTACAATCAGTAAAGCATGTCGATTTAAGGTTCATAAGTCTGAACCTTTGGATAGTCTAGTGGAGGATCTAAACGACCTTGGAAGGAACCAAAGGAGAATGTACTTAATTATTAAAAAATTTGAATACGAGTCATGAAAAAATAATCTTAACCGAGAGCGTCTTTTACAAATCTCTCTAGTTTAGGAGTAAATTATTTCTCTTTACACGAGTTTTCAATATTACGAATCTTACGAAAATTTGGACTTCAGATACATGCATCTGGCGCGTTTCGATACATGTATCTCGAATATATGAGGTCAAAATTAATTAGGTGTAATTTATTTCATATACACTGTATCTAAGTGGATTTCATGTATATGACTCTCTCGCTATTCAGAGGTGTAGTAAATGTCAAAGGACATCTACTTCCTTCGGTTTTGATTTTGTAACATTTCTTCTTGAAAACGAGTCTCATATATTCGAAGAAGCTATGTCTTATGTGGACTCGTCCTTTTGGAAAGAGGTTAGCAATAGTAAGATAGATTCAATCTTGAGCAACCATACTTGGATTCGTGATCTTCCTCCAGGAAATAAACTTTTGGATTCAAAGTGGATCTACAAAAGGAAAAGAAAGTTGATGGAACTATTGAGAAATACAAAGCAAGAATTGTTGTCATAGGTTTTAGACAAAAAGAAGGCCTTGATTATTTTGACACATAATAGCCACTAACTAGGATTACATCAATTCAGATGTTAATTGCATTAGTTGTGGTATATGGCTTTCAAATTTGTCAAATGGATGTGAAAACAACTTTCCTAAATGAGAATTGGAGGAAGGAATTTACATGGAACAACCTGAGGGCTATTTGGTTCCTGGTAAAGAAAAGAATTTGTGTAAACTTGTTAAGTCACTTTATGGACTAAAAACAAGCACCCAAAATAATGACATGCGAAGTTTGATCAAACCATGCTAGCAAATGGATTTAAGATTAATGAATGTGATAAATGTGTTTACAGTTAACACTCAAAATCACAAGGTCATTGTTTGTTTTAATGTTGATGACATGTTGATCATCAATAGAGACATTTCTGACATAAATGCTACTAAGCATATGCTAGAAAGCATCTTCGATATGAAAGACATTGAAGTTGCTGATGTGAGCTTAGGTGTAAGAATCCTTAGAAATCCACAAGATTTAGCATTTTCACAGTCTCATTACATTGAAAAGGTACTTGACAAGTTTAAGTATTTGGATTTCAATATTGTCAAGACTCGAATAAATGTGAGTTTTATACTTCAAAAGAATGAATGTGAAATCACAATTAAATTATGCTAGAGTATTGAGAAGTATGATATATATCATGAAGTGTACGCGATCAGATATAGCATGTAATACTAGTAAATTGAGTCGGTTCACAAGTAATCTCAATCAAACTCATTGGATGACAATGAAAAGAGTTTTAGAGTATTTAAAACATACTTAAAACTATGTTTTGCATTATAACTAATATTCAACAGTATTGGAAGAATATAGTGATGCAAATTGAATCACAAGGTCAAATAAAGTGAAATACATGAGTGGATATGTATTTACTCTTGGTGGAGGAGCAGTCTCTTGGAAATCTTCCAAACAGAAATGTATTGTTCGCTCTACTATGAAATATAAATTTATCACTCTAAATAAGGTAGGTGAAGAAGTTGAATGACTCCAGAATTTCTTGAAAGATATTCTTTTTTTGGCCCAAACCTTTAGAACCAGTATGCATACACTGTGAGAGTTAAGTTGCAATAGGTAGTGTTTGCATCCCTACTTTATTCAAATAGGGAGAAACGTCGCGGTGGCTCGAAAAATAATGAATTAAGTCGATTTTAAAAGAATTTCAAGAAGAAATATGTTTTAAAGGAGTCGCCACCTAATTTTAGGAAAAACTAGGAAACCAATTAAAAATGTCTACGAAACCATTAGATTCTAGGTAAGGGTTCAAGTTATTCCGAAGGGAAGGTGTTAGGCATCCTTCGAAATCCACAATTGTGGGTCCCGACTAAATTCATTTTTTCAAATTGAGGAGGAGATAAAAACAAATATACAAGTAAAATAAACATGCAATATACACAAGTAATAAAATAAAACAATAATATAATAAACGGCCTAAGTTTGCCTAACGTCAATATATACAAAATAATGAATAAAGAGT
>JAJONR010006291.1:0-21865 GCA_029582245.1 Solanum etuberosum
TCCAGGTCCAAGAGGCCCAGAGATTCTAAACTTGATGTTTGTTGGACATGTGGCAAAACTGGACATAAATCCAGCGAATGTCGATCCAAGACCAAGAAGAAGAAGATCAACCTCCTTGGTATTGACGAAGACACCAAGGAAAAACTCCTTTCCATTATTAATGAACCTTTATCTGACTCCTCACACTCTTCAGATGAATGCAGTGATGATGAAGATATCGATCTCGATTATGAATCTGATAACAGCCAATCAGGCAAAAATTGCAATTGTACTGAAGCTTTTTGCACCTGCGACAGTACTCCTCAAAAAATCAGAGTCCTTTCTAATGACTCAAAAGAAGCTCTCTTCGACGTCATCCAACATATCAATGATAAATAGGCTAGAAAACGTTTTCTTCTAGAACTCAAGAATCTCATTCTCAACACTGGCAAACCAAAACCCAGGCCAGTTGTTGAACCCTTCAGCATGAAACAAATCATGAATCGCGCAGACAACTAGTCTGAACCCTCTATTTCCGATCTTCATCATGAGATTTCTAGTCTCAAAGAAGAAATCTGGAATATCAAATCTAGACTCGGAAAAGTCAAAACTGATATCCTTACAGACCAGATCCTCAAGAAGGCTGTCGTACAAGACCCTGATTCTGATCATGAATCCTCTAATGATATTGATCCTCCCAATATCAACAATGACCATTTGGCTGAACCGTTCTTCACCAAAACTGGTAATTCCCCTTCTACTTCTGAAGCTCCAGGAGTAACAGTCATTTCTTCGGTCAGACCTTGGAGTCACCATATTCCTGTTCGTATAGTAGTCAATAAGCATTTTGTTATTAACATAATTGCTTTGCTTGACAGTGGTGCAGATCATAACTGCATAGTAAAAGGTATTGTTCCCACTCAGTATTTACAAAAAAGTACTTCAAAAATTATACTCCGCTACAGGAGAACTTTTAAAAATCAATTATAAACTTTCTAAAGCCCATATTTGCAATAATGGTATCTGCTTGACAAATGACTTTGTTATCACTGAAGATATCAATGAAGATATCATTCTTGAAATCCCTTTTATCACTCAGATAAAACATTATTGTACTGATTTGAATAGTATTAAAACCACTATTCTTGGAAAAGATTTGCATTTTCCTTTTGTCAAAACCCTTTCAAAAGATGAAAGTAATTTTATCAGGAAAAATACAGTTTTTCGTATCAATAATCTCTCTCAACATATCACCTTTTTAATGGATGAAATTCGAGTTAAGAAAATCGAGTAGATTTTAAAAACTCCGGAGATGGTTACTAAATTAACCAATCTTCAAAAACGTTTTGAACAAGAAATATGCTCAAATTTTCCAAATGATTTTTGGGAAAGAAAAAGAAATATTTTGAACTCCCATACGTCGAAGGATTCAATGAACAGACCATTACTACTAAAGCAAGGCCCATTCAAATGAATCAAGAAATGATGGAATTTTGTAAAAAAGAAATCGATATTCTTTTAAAAAATAAAATCATTAGAGTTTCTAAATCACCATGGAGTTGCTCTGCTTTCTATGTCAACAAAAATGCTGAAAAAGAAAGAGGAGCACCTAGATTGGTTATAAATTACAAACCTCTTAATTTCATTTTAAAATGGATAAGGTACCCAATACCTAACAAAAGAGATCTTTTAAAAAGAACTTTTAAAGCTAATATTTATAGCAAATTCGACATGAAATCAGGTTTTTGCAAATCCAAATTTCTGAAAAAGATAAATACAAAACTACTTTCAATGTCCCTTTCGGGCAATATGAATGGAATGTCATACCTTTCGGACCCAAGAATGCTCCGTCTAAATTTCAAAATATCATGAATTTGATATTTAATGATTACAGTTATATGTCTATTGTTTACATAGATGATGTGTTAATATTTTCTGAAAATATTGATTCACATTTTAAACATCTCAATACTTTCTTCAAGATTGTTAAAACTAATGGGTTAGTTGTTAGTTCTAAGAAAATTATGCTCTTCCAAACTACCATCAGGTTTTTAGGTCATGACTTCTACAAAGGTGCTTACAAACCTATTTGCAGGGCCATAGAGTTCTCATCCAAGTTTCCTGACGAAATTACTGATAAAACCCAACTTCAGAGATTCTTAGGAAGTCTCAATTATGTGGCTGATTTTATTCCCAAAGTCAGACAAGTTTGTGAACATTTATACAAAAGGCTTAGAAAAAACCCAGTCCCTTGGAGTTCTGAACAAACTCAAGCTGTCATCCGAGTTAAAGCTTTAGTTCAAATTATCCCTTGCTTAGGAATCCCTAACCCTAACACATTCATGATTGTAGAAACGGATGCTTCTGATTCCGGTTATGGAGGAATTCTAAAACAAAAAGTAGATCCTAAATCTACAGAACAACTTGTTCGTTTTACTTCCGGAATATGGAATCCCGCACAAAAAAACTATTCAACTATCAAAAAAGAAGTTTTATCTATATTGCTATGTATCACTAAGTTTCAAGACGATCTTGTAAACAAAGATTTTTTACTAAGAGTAGACTGCAAGTCTGCTAAAGAAATTCTCCAAAATAATGTTAAAAATCTAGTCTCAAAACAAATATTTACTAGATGGCAAGCTCTACTATCTAGCTTTAATTTTAAAAATGAATTTATTAAGGAGAAGATAATTATCTACCCGATTTTCTAACTAGAGAATTTTTACAGGGAAAAGCATGAGGCCCTTTAAACCCAATACTCCTACCAAAGGAGAGAACCTCCCAAAAGTAAAAATGGCTAGACCATTTATACATCCTCCTCTAGCTCCAGCAAAGACGGAAGTACATCAAAGGCCTGAACTACCTTTCAAAAACAAGTTCACAGCACTAGCCGAATATCCAAGGCTACCCTGTCCACAACAAAAGCTGATAAATCTTATATCAGCAAAACCATTTGAAAAAGGAACATCCTTAAGTTCCTCCATCCAGACTAAAGAAAGTTATACTATGAAAGCTCCTGAATCTTTTGCCCAAGAAGTAAATCCTGAAATTACTAAACCCGTCTCTTCATCCCCAAAAGAAGAAAAATTTGAGTTTGTTGTTTCACAGATATTGCCTATCATGGCATTAAACAAAGAATATGGCAATGTTGATATAGGAAATCTTATTAGACCTTGCTACAACGACTCAAACTTCATGAGTACTGAAAATCCACTTAAGGCCAGAAGATTTTATGAAGCTATCCTTATTGATACTGATTCAATCGAGATAGAACATTCCAGGGATGAAAACAACCCTGCTATTATCAAATACTCCAGGTTTACTATCAAGAAGATCTTAGATCCTTTTGAATGGTTCGCAGACCATTTACATACCCCTATAGCATTGTCTGTAACACACAGACCATAGACGTACAATTGGTATGACTACAAGTCTGCATGGTTTAATTTCTTATATCTCAGACCAAGACATACTTGGTTTGTGAAGTACGGTCCCAATATCACCAAAACCATTATCCCAAGATTGTTTTATGAGTGGAGACATTTATTCGGAGGTAACAAAGAAATACTTCCACAACAGTTTCTCAACAGGTTTGAAGATTTTTAGACTAAAGAAGAAATTACAACACTACCAGAGCATATTAAAATGTGCAAATATTATATCCAAAAGAGGATATCCTATATTATTACTTGGAATTTTTCCAAGACAGATATTCACCGCATTAAGTATTTTTGTAAAGAAATACAAATTAAAGGTTGGACACCCAAGCAACCTATCTCCAAGGTCCGGTCTCACAAGGCTAGTTCCTCAACAAAAACTTCATCCAAAGCAGAGCTCAGGGAAAAATTAAAGAATACTTTAGAAAACTTGGATAAGTATGATGAAAAGCAGATCATGAAATTGGTCGAAGATGCCGCCTCTACATAAGGCAGCAGTGAAAGAAAAGGACCCTTTGAAAAAAGTAGAGGCAAAGCCGGAATTACTTTTTCAAAAGGAATTTTACTATTCTTAATTGGAATCCAATGATAGCTATAAAACAAAACATCTTTACCAAAAGATGAACCCACTATCTCACCCACTATCTTAAAGCTACTTTATAAAAAGAAGCAACCCCACCATTAGTGTCGGCAAGATCTAAGCCACACACTTGTAAGCCTAAAATATAAAGGCATCTTTCTCTTCTTCTATATAAGAAGACATTCTCACAATAATCCAGGCATCAGAAAATTTCCAAAATATTCTGAAAACCTCTTGTAATCCCTTTTCTCTCTTTTCAAGTCATAAAATGAATCAAGTTTTTGTAAGTAACTTCCGTTTTATTCTAAGTATTGTTTTATAATTCCTTTATAAAACCTTCGTTCCGTTTTATTTGTAAGTTATATGATACATCTGATCATACTATTTTTATTGTCTTTGTCTTTGTGACTTCGTCTAGCCAACCGGGTTCTTTTATCAAGATCTCCCCACTAGCCCTAATGCTAGTGATATGGCGCCCCCTCAGGGGGAGCTAAGGACTTAACGTACGTCCATGAAAATTTTCGGAAAAAGTCATGTCGGAATATCGGATTACAAAAAATCCATGGTCTATAATACACAAAAATCAGAAAAATATGGAGTTTACCTGCTCTGGGGCTCGTTTGACCTTGAAAATGGGTCGGTTTGCCAATCGGGAAAAATTGGCTCCATAACTAAGGTCTTAACGGACGTCCAAAAAAATTTTTGGCAAAAATCATGTCGGAATTTCGGATAATAAAAAATCAATGGACTATATAGCACACGAAAATTGGCAAAAAGGGGGGTTTACCTGCTCTGGGGTTCGTTTGACCTTGAAAATGGGCTGGTTTGCCCGTCGGGACCAACTAGCTCCATAACTAAGGTCTTAACGACGTCCATGAATATTTTTTGCAAAACTCTAGTCGCAATTTTGGATTACCAAAAATTCATGGACTATAGCAAACGAAAATCATCAAAATGGGGGGTTTACCTACTCTAGGCTCGTTTTACCTTGAAAATGGGCCGGTTTGCCCATCAGGACCAATTGACTACATAGCTAAGGTCTTAACAGACGTCCATGAAAAATTAGGTCAAAAATCACGTCGGAATTTTGGATTACCAAAAATACATGGACTATATAGCACACGAAAATTGGTAAAATGGGGGGTTTACCTACTTTGGGTCTCTTTTGACCTTGAAAATGGAACGGTTTGCCCGTCGGAACCAACTGGCTCCATAGCTAAGGTCTTAACGTACGTCCATGAAAATTTTTGGCAAAAATCACGTTGGATTTTCGGATTACCAAAAATCCATGGACTATAGCACACGAAAATCGGCAAAATGGGGGGTTTACCTACTCTAGGGCTCGTTTGACCTTGAAAATGGGCCAGTTTGCCCATCGGGACCAACTGGCTCCATAACTAAGCTCTAAACGGACGTCCATGAAACTTTTTGGCAAAACTCACGACCGAATTTTGGATTACCAAAAATTCATGGACTATAGCACACGAAATCGGCAAAATGGGGGTTTACCTGCTCTGGGGCTCGTTTGACCTTGAAAATGGGTTGGTTTGCCCGTCGGGACATCCTGGCTCCATAGCTAATGTCTTAACAGACGTCCATGAAAAATTTAAGCAAAAATCACGTCGGTATTTCAAATTACCAATAGTCCATGGACTATAGCACATGAAAATCGGCAAAATGTGGGGTTTACCTGCTCTGGGCTCGTTTGACTTTGAAAATGGGCCGGTTTACCCATCGGGACCAACTGGCTCCATAGCTAAGATCTTAACGGATGTCCATGAAAAATTTTAGCAAAAATCATGTCGGAATTTCGGATTACCAAAAATCCATGGACTAAAAATGGGGGGTTTACATGCTATGGGGCTCGTTTGACCTTGAAAATGGGTCGGTTTGCCCATCGGGATCAACTGGCTCCATAGCTAAGGTCTTAACGGACGTCCATGAAAAATTTCAGCAAAAATCACGTCGTAATTTTTTATTACCAAAAATCCATGGACTATAGCACACGAAAATCGGCAAAATGGGGGGTTTACTTGCTCTGGGCTCGTTTGACCTTGAAAATGGGCTGGTTTGCCCGTCGGGACCAACTGGCTCCATAGATAAGGTCTTAACAGACACACAAGAATATTTTTGGCAAAAATCACGTCGGAATTTTTTATTACCAAAAATCCATGGACTATAGCACACGAAAATTGGAAAAATGGGGGGTTTACCTGCTCTGGGTCTCGTTTGACCTTGAAAATGGGCCGATTTGCCCGTCGGGACCAACTGGCTCCATAGCTAAGGTCTTAACGGACGTCCATAAAAAATTGTGGGAAAAATCACACCGAAATTTCATATTACCAAATATACATAGACTATAGCACATGAAAATCGGCAAAATGAGGGGTTTACCTGCTCTGGGGCTCGTTTGGCCTTGAAAATGTGCCGATTTACCCGTCGGAACCAAGTGACTCCATAGCTAAGTTCATAACCTACATCCTTGAAAAATATCGGAAAAAATCACGTCGGAATTTCGGATTACAAAAAATCCATGGACTATAGCACACGAAAATCGCCAAAATGGGGGGTATACCTGCTCTGGGGATCGTTTGACCTTGAAAATGGGCCGGTTTACCCGTCGGGACCAACTTGATCCATAAATTAGGTCTTAACGGATGTCCATGAAAAATTTCGGCAAAAATCTCATCGGAATTTTGGATTACAAAAAATCCATGGACTATAGCACACAAAAATTGCCAAAATGGGGGGTTTACCTGCTCTGGGGATCGTTTGACCTTGAAAATGGGCAAGTTTGCCCGTCCGGACTAACTGGCTCCATAACTAAGGTCTTAACGGATGTCCATGACAAATTTTGGTAAAAATCACGATGGAATTTCGGATTATCAAAAATCCATGGACTATAGCACACGAAAATCCGCAAAATGGGGGGTTTACCTACTCTGGGCTCGTTTGACCTTGAAAATGGTCCGGTTTTCCCATCGGGACCAATTGGCTCCATAGCTAAGGTCTTAACAGACGTCCATGAAAAATTTCTTCAAAAATCACGTCGGAATTTTGGATTACCAAAAATACATGGACTATACCACACGAAAATCAGCAAAATGGGGGTTTACCTACTTTTGGTCTCGTTTGACCTTGAAAATGGAACGGTTTACCCGTCGGAACCAATTGGCTCCATAGCTAAGTCTTAACGTACGTCCATGAAAAATTTTGGCAAAAATCACATTTGATTTTCGAATTACCAAAAATCCATGGACAATAGCACACGAAAATCGGCAAAATGGGGGGTATACCTACTCTGGGGCTCGTTTGACCTTGAAAATGGGCCAGTTTACCCGTCGGGACCAACTGGCTCCATAACTAAGCTCTTAACGGACGTCCATGAAAAATTTCGACAAAAATCACGACGGAATTTTGGATTACCAAAAACTCATGGACTATAGCACACGAAAATCAGCAAAATGAGGGGTTTACCTGCTCTGGGCTCATTTGACCTTGAAAATGGGTTGGTTTACCCGTCGAGACAACCTGGCTCCATAGCTAAGGTCTTAACAGACGTCCATGAAAAAT
Organism: Solanum etuberosum; assembly: GCA_029582245.1. Classification (NCBI taxonomy): domain Eukaryota; kingdom Viridiplantae; phylum Streptophyta; class Magnoliopsida; order Solanales; family Solanaceae; genus Solanum; species Solanum etuberosum. The sequence continues at coordinate 7,570 of JAJONR010006291.1, forward strand.
TTCAGCAAAAATCACATCGGTATTTAAGATTACCAATAGTCCATGGACTATAGCATACGAAAATCGGCAAAATGTGGGGTTTACCTGCTCTGGGCTCGTTTGACTTTGAAAATGGCCGGTTTTCCCATCGGGATCAACTGGATCCATAGCTAAGGTCTTAACGGACGTCCATGAAAAATTTTAGCAAAAATCACGTCGAAATTTCGGATTACCGAAAATCCATGGACTATAGCACACGAAAATCGGCAAAATGGGGGGTTTACCTGCTCTGGGGCTCGTTTGACCTTGAAAATGGGCCGTTTTTCCCGTTGGGACCAACTGTCTCAATAGCTAAGGTCTTAACGGACGTCCATAAAAAGTTTCGGCAAAAATCACATCGTAATTTTTTATTACCAAAAATGCATGGACTATAGCATACGAAAATCGGCAAAATGGGGCGTTTACCTGCTCTGGGGCTCATTTGACATTGAAAATGGGCTGGTTTGCTCATCGGGACCAACTCGCTCCATAGCTAAGGTCTTAACAGACGCACAAGAAATTTTTTGGCAAAAATCACGTCGTAATTTTTTATTACCAAAAATCCATGGACTATAGCACACGAAAATTGGCAAAATGGGGGGTTTACCTGCTCTAGGTCTCGTTTGACTTTGAAAATGGGCCGGTTTGCCGGTCGGGACCAACTGGCTCCATAGCTAAGGTCTTAACGGACGTCCATAAAAAATTTTGGCAAAAATCACTCCGGAATTTTGGATTACCAAAAATACATGGACTATAGCACACGAAAATCGGCAAAATGGGGGGTTTACCTACTTTGGGTCTCGTTTGACCTTGAAAATGGAACGGTTTGCACGTCGGAACGAACTGGCTCCATATCTAAGTTCTTAACGTACGTCCATGAAAACTTTCGGCAAAAATCACGTTGGATTAGCAGATTACCAAAAATCCATGGACTATAGCACACAAAAATCGCCAAAATGGGGGGTTTACCTGCTCTGGGGATCGTTTGACCTTGAAAATATGCCGATTTGCCTGTCGGAACGAAGTGGCTCCATAGCTAAAGTCATAACGTACATCCATAAAAAATATCCTTAAAAATCACATCGGATTTCAGATTACAAAAAATCCATGGACTATAGCACACGAAAATAATCAAAATGGGGGGTTTACCTTCTCTGGGATCGTTTAACCTTGAAAATGGGCCAGTTTTCCCGTCGAGACCAACTGGCTCCATAACTAAGGTCTTGACGGATGTCCATGACAAATTTCAGCAAAAATCACGTCGGAATTTCAGATTATCAAAAATCCATGGACTATAGCACACAAAAATCGACAAAATAAGGGGTTTACCTGCTCTGGGGCTTGTTTGACCTTGAAAATGGGCCGGTTTGCCCGTCGGGACCAACTGGCTCCATAACTAAGGAAGGTCTTAACGAACGTCCATGTAAAATTTCTACAAAAATCACGTCGAAATTTTGGATTACCAAAAATCCATAGCACACGAAAATCGGCAAAATAGGGAGTTTACCGGCTCTGGGCTCGTTTGACCTTGAAAATGGGTCAGTTTTCCCGACGGGACCAACTGGCTCCATAGCTAAGGTCTTAACGAATGTCCATGAAAAATTTCGGCAAAAATCACGTCAGAATTTTGGATTACCAAAAATACATGGACCATTGCACACGAAAATCGACAAAATTGGGGGGTTTACCTGCTTTTGGCTCGTTTAACCTTGAAAATGGGCCAGTTTACCCGTCGGAACAACCTGGCTCCATAGCTAAGGTCTTAACGTACGTCCATGAAAAATTTCGGCAAAAATCACGTCCAATTTCGGATTACCAAAAATCCATGGACTATAGCGCACGAAAATTGGGAAAATGGGGGGTTTGCCTGCTCTAGGGGTTGTTTGACCTTGAAAATGTGCCGGTTTGGCCGTCGGGACCAACTGTCTCCATAACTAAGGTCTTAACGGACGTCCATAAAAAATTTCTGCATAAGTCACGTTGGAATTTCGAATTACCAAAAATCCATGGACTATAGCACACGAAAATCGGTAAAATAGGGGTTTACCTGCTCTGGAGCTCGTCTGACCTTGAAAATAGGTCGGTTTGCCTGTCGGGACAAACTGGCTCCATAGCTAAGTTCTTAACAGACGTCCATGAAAAATTTCAGCAAAAATGATGTCAGAATTTCAGATTACCAAATATCCATGGACTATACCACACGAAAATCGGTAAAATAGGGGGTTTACATGCTCTGGGACTCGTTTGACCTTGAAAATGGGTCGGTTTGCCCTTCAGGACCAACAAGCTCCATAGCTAAGGTCTTATCGGATGTCAATGAAATATTTTGGAAAAACTCACATCGAAATTTCAGATTACCAAAAATCCATGGACTATATTACACGAAATAGGCAAAATGGGGGGTGTACCTGCTTTGGGGCTCGTTTGACCTTGAAAATTGGCTGGTTTACCTGACGTGACCAACTAGCTCCATAGCTAAGGTCTTAACGGACGTCCGTGAAAATTTTTGGCAAAAATCACGTCAAAATTTCGGATTACTTTCTCTGGGGCTGGTTTAATCTTAAAAATGGGCCGGTTTGCCCGTCGGGATCACTGGTTCCATAGCTAAGGTTTTAACGGACGTCCATGAAAAATTTCGGCCAACAACACATCGGAATTTTGGAGTACCAAAAATCCACTGACTATAGCACACGAAAATGGGCAAAATGGGGGATTTACCTGCTCCGGGGCTTGTTTAACCTTAAAAATGGGTCGGTTTGCCCGTCGGGAAAAAGTGGCTTCACAGCTAAAGTCTAGACAGACGTCAATGAAAATTTTTTGCAAAAATCACGTAGGTTTTTTTTATTACCAAAATTCCATGGACTATATCACACGAAAATCGGCAAAATAGGGAGTTTACCTGCTCTGGGGCTGGTTTGACCTTGAAAATGGACCAGTTTTCCCGTCGGGACCAACTAGCTCCATAGATAAGGTCTTAACAGACATCCATGAAAATTTTTGGCAAAAATCACATTGGAATTTCGGATTACCATAAATCCATGGACTATACCACACGAAAATCGACAAAATGGGGGGTTTACCTGCTCTGGGGCTCCTTTGACCTTGAAAATAGGCCGGTTTGCCCGTCGGGACCAACTAGCTCCATAGCTAAGGTCTTAACGGACGTCCATAAAAAAGTTAGGCAAAAATTACATCGGAATTTTTGATTACCAAAAATCCATAGACTATAGCACACGAAAATCGGCAAAATGGTGGGTTTCCCTGCTCTGGGGCTCGTTTAACCTTGAAAATGGGCCGATTTTACCTTCGAGACTAATTGGCTCCATAGCTAAGGTCTTAATAGATGTCCATAAAAAATTCGGCAAAAATCAGGTCAGAATTTTGAATTATCAAAAATCCATGGACTATACACACGAATATCGGCAAAATTGAGGGTTTACCTGCTCTAGGGCTTGTTTGACCTTATAAATGGGCCGATTTTCCCGTCGGGACCAACTGGCTCCATAGCTAAGATCTTAACGGACGTCCATGAAAAATTTCGACACAAATCACGTTGGAATTTTGGATAACCAAAAATCCATGGACTATAGCACAAGAAAATCAGCAAAATGAGGGGTTTACCTGCTTTGGGGCTCGTTGGATCTTGAAAATGGGTCGGTTTTCCCGTCGAGACCAACTGGCTCCATACCTAAGGTCTTAACAAACGTCCATGAAACATTTTGCCAAAAATCACATCAGAATTTTGGATAACTAAAAATCCATGGACTATAGCTCACGAAAATCGGTAAAATCTGGTTTTAGCTGCTCTGGGTCTCATTTGTAACACCCGAAAACTAGTAGACTAAACTAGGACCTTATGTGAGGGTTCTAGAGTTTGATGTGAGGGTTAGAGTCATAGATTTGGCTTCCCGTACTTAGAATTAAGGGTTATAGGGGTTAAACGTCAAGGTACAACTCCCCAAGGACCAACCAAGGGTCCTTGAGGAGGACCCTAGAAACCACCCAAAAGCTGTCCAAAAACAGCCCACCCGCGATTGGGGACTCACGCCCCGTGGTGTTACCCACGCCCTCTGGGTGAGGGGCCATGGGTCAAGGGGTTCAAGACATTCTCCAGTACCCCATCCACGAAGGACCAGCACGGTCCGTGGACCCATTCATGGTCCGTGAGTCGGCATCTCGTGGGTTGGGCAGTGAACTCTATTAAGTTGGTTAAGTTAGGGTTAAGGGGAATGTTCTAGAATTAGCTAGTTATTAAGTAGGGTCATTTTATTAGTAATTATACCACCTATATAAACCTAATAGACCCCAAAATACATTGATCTAAATCATTATTTTCAATTGACCAAAGAATCCAAATCAACCCAATTCCCTCAAAGAAATTCTCTCTCTAGAAAATGAAGAAGAAGAAGAAGAGAAGAAAGCTAGGTCACATTCCTCCATTGTTGCAAGCTTTGTGAGGGCTTTATAATCAAGGTATGTTAGCTTATTCATCCATGGATTCTTCCATCCATGGAGACCCCTAGATTTCCCCCAAATTGCGAAGATGAACCCTAATCTAAGCTAGGGTTTCTTCCTATGTTGTGGGTAGTGTTGAGTATGATTCCAATTGAGTGGATAGTACTTTTTTATGATTGATTTAGTATTGAATAATTATATATTGATGATATTACATATTTTCTATGGCTAACCCTAGTCTAATTGATGAAATTGAAGAATGTGGGTTTATACCTTGTGAAGTGAAATTGAGGATTCATAGGTGATCTTCTAGAATTGATGTTATGTATAGTAATTTTTCAAGAATAAAAGCAAGTAGACATGAATTGAATTAGATTATAGCATATATGATGGATCATGACTAGTAAAGCTTGAAGTTGGACCTTTATGATCATTTATGGATAGAATTGCTAAAAGATGAAGCTTGTGACTATAATGTCTTGTGATGTAGATATGTATGATGATTATAAGAGGTAAATCTTTGATAGTAAGGGTTTTAGTCATGAATGTTGATCACTAGGGCTTTGAGAGTAAATCTAATATGATGAACTATAGATGCTAAGGCTTTGAGAGTAAAATCTATATAAGAATAGAAGGTAAATGAATAGAATTGTGATTAAAGATCTTTACCTACCTAATCTACCTCATGAATGATAGATTTTATGATGTGATATAATCACTTGAGTTATGGTGGAATCCATGTCTAATGTAGTAATTTTAGATATGTTAATTTGATATGAGCTTTGACCCTAAGAGGGCAAAATATGATATGATGCATGTTTGTATGAATCTATGTACATGCCTTCTGAACACTTTGAGAGTGAAGTGTTAATGATAGGTTGTTGTTGTGGGCTGATTGAAAGGTTATTCTCATGAACTTATAATGAACTCAATGTGAAAGGTGTTCTCACATAGTAATGGTTCTAGGGTTGAAAGGTTTTTCTCACCTAATTGAACCAAAGGCTAAGGAGCCTTTATGTCTAGATCATGGATGGTGATAGTTTCTCACGCATGGTCTAAAGAGTTATTTAGTGAATTAACTTGGATTGATTGTCAAGGACATCCTTCCATGAAACTTGAGTTGAAGTAGAGACTTAATAATTATCTCGTGGGATTTAGGCCTAGCACCGAGTGGATATTGAAATGAGATGGAGGTTCCCACCTAGTTGAGTTTGGGCTTCCAATGGGAACTCTCACCTAGTAGAGTTCGAATTTCCCAAAGTATGTCTCATGAGATGGAAGCCTTCACCTAGTGGAGTTTTAGGTTACTAGTAGCAATCTCTGTATCCCATAACTACGTGCCCCATAGGAAAGTTAGCTAGTGGATCCGACTAAGCTAACAAACCAGTTCTACCTTAGGCAAGTGGACCAACCCTTGACGGTGTAGGTAACACCGGGAGGGATCATGTGATAGCTCATATGTTCTCATGTCGGTTAAGGCTATATACCAACTACAACAATATTAGTAGTGAACTAAGATTATGCTAGAAGAAGCATCTCCTAGAGTTCAAACCTAATGGACTAAGATTATGTTTGAAGAAACATCTCCTAGAGTCCAACACAATTAATGAACTAAGATTATACTTGAGGAAGCATCTCCTAGAGTTCAAGACCATGATGAACAAAGATGTACTTAGTGAAGTATCTCCTAGTGTACAAGTTAACAATGAACTTAGATATGCTTGAGAAGTGTCTCCTAGGGTTCAAATTAATAAGGAACTAAGAGTATGCTTAATGAAGTGTCTCATAGTGTTTAACCTAATAATGAACTAAGATGTCCTTAAGAAAGTACCTCCTAGTGTTCTATGGTTTTAAAGAGGGGGACTAGTCTCCAACCAAGAAGTATGAGTAAGATGACCTAAAGGAGTACTTGGTGTGGGTAGGATTATGGGGTCTTATCCATGCATTGCACCAGTATGACTTATGGTTACCTAAGAAGTGTTTCTCTTATATGAAGTATGTTTTGATTGATTGTTGCTATAGTTGCCTTCCATGTTATGTTTGACTAAAGGTGAGAGATTCCCTTGTCTATGAGAAGTAAGCTAATGATGAGATCAAATATGATAAATTGGTATGATGGCCTAAAAGTGGTACTTAGCCTAGATGGGATTATGGAATCTCATCTATGCATTGCACAACTATAACTTGAAGGTTACTTATGAATTTTCTCTTATGTTAAGAGGATTTGAGTATGGACTAAGCTTATGAATATATGGTATTTCCTATGTTATTGGATTATGCCTTATGTTGACTTATGCTCATATTATGCCTATGTTATGCTTATGATTATGTTATTGTCTCTTATGCTTATGACTTATGTTTTATGTTCGCTAACCCTTGTGTTATGCTCTTATGATGTCATGCTAGCTAACATATTTAGTACTTTTGTACTAACGCATAATCTTGCCTACATTCTCATCAAATGTAGGGTTCGGCAATTTTGAGTTCCATTCTTGAAATATAGGTTTCTAGAAGTGCAAGGAGTGGAAGACTTGGTGAGTCCTCATAGCATGGAGGATTTGATCACCTTTCCTTTATGTCTTTTATTTTCATGTCTTGACACTATTGTATGGGCTGTGACCCAAGAGTATTCAAAGTTGTATTAGATGGTTTGAAACAAGTGTAGTAAGACTTCCGCTTTGCTTTTATAAAGACTTTGATTGTATGGATAAAGTTTTAAAATTTCCGTACTTTTCTATTATCTTATGTTAGGATATGCCAAGTGGCTTATATGAGACCCCTTCGGGGTGAAGTATGCCATGTTACATCTAGGGTGTACCCCTGGGTCGTGACATCGTTTGAACTTGAAAATGGGCCGGTTAGCCAATCGGGACCAACTGGCTCCATAACTAAGGTCTTAACAGACGTCTATGAAAAATTTCGGCAACAAAATGGCCGAAATCCCGGATCACCAAAAATCCATGGACTATGGCACACGAAAATTGGTAAAATCTGGGTTTTCCTGCTCTGGGGCTCATTTGAACTTCAAAATGGGTTGGTTTGCCCCTCGGGACCAACTGGCTCCATTACAAAGGTCGTAACGGACGTCCATGAAAATTTTTGGAAAAACAATGGCCGGAATCCCGGATCACCAAAAATCCATGGACTATAGCACACGAATATCGGTAAAATCTGGGTTTACCTGCTCTGGGACTCGTTTAAACTTGAAAATGGGCCGGTTTACCCCTCGAGACCAACATGATCCATTACTAAGGTTTTAACGGACATCCATGAAAATTTTGAGCAAAAAAATTGTCGGAATCGAGATAATCAAAAACACATGGACTATAGCACACGAAAATCGGTAAAATCTGGGTTTACCTACTCTGGGGCTCCTTTGAAAATGAAAATGGGTCGGTTTACCCCTCGGGACAAACTGGCTCCATTACTAAGGTCTTAACAGATGTCCTGAAAAATTTTGGCAAAAAAATGGCCGAAATCCCGGATCACTAAAAAACCATGGACTATGCACGGGAAAATCTGTAAAATCTGGGTTTACCTGCTCTGGAGCTCGTTTGAACTTGAAAATGGGCCGGTTTGCCCCTCGGGACCTACTGGCTCCATTAGTAATGTCTTAACGGATGTCCATGAAAAAATTCGGCAAAAAAATGACCGGAATCCCGGATCACCAAAAATCCATGGACTATACACACAAAAATTGGTAACCTATGGCTTTACCTGCTCTGGGGCTCGTTTGAACTTTAAAATGGGCTGGTTTGCCCCTCGGGACCAACTGACTCCATTACTAAGGTCTTAACGGACTTCGATGAAAAATTTCGGCAAAAAAATGGCTGGAATTCCGGATCACCAAAAATTCATGGACTATAGCACACAAAATTGATAAAATATTGCTTTAACTCCTCTAGGTCTTGTTTGAACTGGAAAATGAGCCGATTTGCCCCTCAGGACAAACTGGCTCCATTACTAAGGTCTTAACGGACGTCAAAGAAAAATTTCGGCAAAAAAATGGCCGGAATCTTAGATCACCAACAATCCGTGGACTATATAGCACACAAAAATTGGTAAAATCTAGGTTTACCTGCTCTAGGGCTCCTTTGAACTTGAAAATGGGCCAGTTTACCCCTCTGGACAAACTATCTCCATTACTTAGGTCTTAACGGACGTCCATGAAAAATTTCAACAAAAATATGGCCGGAATCCCGAATCACCAAAAATCCATGGACTATAGCACACGAAAATCGATAAAATCTTAGTTTACCTACTCTAGGGCTCGTTTGAACATGAAATTGGGCCGATTTTCCCCTCGGGACCAACTGGCTCCATAACTAAGGTCTTAACGGACGTCCATGAAAACTTTCAGCAAAAAATTGGCCGGAATCTCGGATATCCAAAAATCCATGGACTATAGAACACAAAAATCGGTAAAATCTGGTTTTACCTTCTCTAGATTCGTTTGAACTTGAAAATGGGCCGGTTTTCCCCTCGGGCCCAACTACCTCCATTACTAAGGTCTTAACAAACGTCCATGAAAAATTTTGGCAAAAAAATGTCCGGAATCTCGGATCACCAAAAATCCATGTATTATAGCACACGAAAATCGGTAAAATCTAGGTTTACATTCTCTGGGGATCGTTAGAACTTGAAAATGGGTTGGTTTGCCCCTCGGGACCAACTGGCTCCATTACTAAGGTTTTAACGGACATCTATGATATCGGCAAAAAAATGGTCGGACTCCCTAATCAAAAATCCATGGACTATAGCACACAAAAATGGGTAAAATCTGGGTTTACCTGCACTGGGGCTCGTTTGAACTTGAAAATGGGCCGGTTTGCCCTTCGGGACCAACTGGCTCCATTACTAAGGTCTTAACGGACGTCCATGAAAAATTTCAGCAAAAAAATGGCCGGAATTCCTAATCACCAAAAATCCATGGGCACACAAAAATTGGTAAAATCTGGGTTTCCCTACTATGGGCTTGTTTGAACATGAAAATGGGACGTTTTTCCCCTCGGGACCAACGTGCTCCATTACTAAGGTCTTAACAAACGTCCATGAAAAATTTCGGCAAAAAAAACTCCAGAATCCCGGATCACCAAAAATCCATGGACTATAGCACACGAAAATCGGTAAAATCTAGGTTTACCTGCTCTGGGGCTTGTTTGAACTCGAAAATGGGACGGTTTTCCCCTCGGGATAAAATGGCTCAATTAATCAGATCTTAACGGACTTCAATGAAAATATTCGGCAAAAAAATGGCCGGAATCCCAAATCACCAAAAATCCATGGACTACACACCAAAATCGGTAAAATTTGGGTTTACCTGTTCTAGGGCTCGTTTGAACTTGAAAATGGGCCGGTTTCCCCCTGGGACAAACTGGCTCCATTACTAAGGTCTTAACGAATGTCCATGAAATATTTCGGCAAAAAATGGCCGTAATCTCGGATCACCAAAAATCCATGGACTATAGCACACAAAAATTGGTAAAATTTGGGTTTACCTGCTGTGGGGCTCATTTGAACTGGAAAATGGGCCGATTTGCCCCTCTGGACCAACTGGCTCCATTACTAAGGTCTTAACGGACGTCCATAAAAATTTCGGCAGAAAAATTGCCGGAATCTCGGATCACCGAAAATCCATGGACTATATGTCACGACCCAGGGGTACCCCTAGATGAAACAAGGCGTATAAGACCCCGAGAGGTCTCATACAAGCCACTTAGCATATCATAACATAAAGTAATAGAAATGTGCGGGAATTTAAAACTTTTCAATACAATCAAAGTCTTTTTTGAAAACGAGCGAAAGTCTAATACCATAGTCTCAAACCATCAAAACAACATGAAAGAAGTCTTGTGTCACAGCTCATACAATAGTCCAAGACATAAAAGAAAGACATAAGAGAAAACGGGTGATCACAATCCCGAACACAATGAGGACTCACCAAATCTTCACTTCCTTGATCAACAATGAAGCTAGCCACGAGTGTGAGAATTTTTGTCGCTGGACCCTACATTTGATAAGAATGTAGGCAAGAGTGTGCGTTAGTACAATCATGTACTAAATATGATAGCTAGCATAAACAACATAAACATCATGGTTAGTCAATACAAACCATAGGCATAATCAATACATATAAATCAATATCTTAATAAGAAATGAATACTTCTCAAGCAACCTTACTTAGCCTTAGTCAAGACTTGGGTCATCCACCTCTAGTCAACTTACCTTATGGAAGGCATATCAAGCAACAATCCAAGCTATTCATTATTCATAAGAAAATTCACATAGTTTATACCTACTTTTAATGACATGGGGATTCGCCTCTTTGCCTAACTTACAAAAGCTAATAGATATTCACCTCTTGCCTTACTTACTTTTAGATTGCGGGTACTCACCTCCACAATCTCATCATATGACCCGGGTACTCACCTCCACATCATTTCATAAGGAGCATGGGTACTCACCTCCATGTCCATTCATCATAATAAGAACGTGGGGACTTACCTCTTGTTCAATTCTAAGGAATAGGAGAATCACCACATATCCTTTCTTATGGAGGTCAAGGGTAATCGCCTCTAGCCTCATCAATTACATGATCTTATAGTCTAGATTCATTTTGGGTGAGAAAATCCTTTCAAACCTAGAATCATATATGTGAGTAAACCTTTCACATTCATACATTCATAATTAAACAATTCATGTGGGAAGCATCCCTTCCTCAACAATAACATCAATTACCAACAATTCATATCATAAGCTTTACTCTCAAAGGACTACATATCATGATCATCATATATTCTTTATTCTCAAGCAATTCTAATCATAATTCATCAATCCTATAAGGACAAGCCTAAACCCACTAAGTTTCCCTTCATGGCATCAACCCAATTATATCAAATCTAGGTTAGAATCATGGAATAGGCATGGGTACATGTAATTCACTCTAAAACATGTAATTCTACTAATTCTATCACAAACAATTACAATACACTCAATTGGATCAACAATCATCATAACCCACAACATTGGAAGAAAGCCTAGCTAAAATTGAGGAATTCTTCATCAAATTGGAGGAATTCTAGGGGACTCCATGGATGGAAGAAATATATGGATGAAAAGCTAACATACCTTGATTACAAAACCCTCACAAGATTGAAGATTGGAGACTTGGACTTGACCTAGCTTCAATTTCTTCCTTCTTCTTCCAATTTCTAGAGAGAGAATTTTTTAGAGGAGTTTTGGGTTTTCTTTTGGGATTTGAGAGAATGACTTAATTAGGGGATTTTGGGTGTTAAAGATACTTATATAGGTGTTCTAGAGTTAGGAAAAAGGACACCACATTGATTTAATTAAAACTGGAAAAGACCATTATGCCCCTAAACATAACTGCCTCAACTGTCAAAAGAGGGCTACCACGAGACCCGCTGACGGACCGTGGATGGACCTACGGTCCATCCTGGTCAAGCATGGGTAGATACAGAGAATTTTGCCCACCTACGGACCCGCTAGCCACGAGCTGTGGACCCATCGACGGGGCGTGGGTCCTGGTCGTGGTTCACTGCCTCAGGCAGTTTTCTTGGTGCCCCTTCCACGGCCCCACCTACAGCTCGTGGGTCAACCCACGGCCCGTGGTTGGGCCTCCATGGATGGCACCTGGTGCTGCTAAAATTGCTTAGCTTTCCTCTTTCAAATCTGGGGTGTTACATTATCTTCCCCTTGGGATCATTCGTCCTCGAATGAGATTCTACGCACGTTTCTACACGAAAAGACTCAAGAATAGCAGCCCGTCATACATGCAACTCAACTAAATGCACACAACTAAGGAGGAATGTCACGACCCAGGGGTTCACCCTAGATGTAACATGGCGTACTTGACCCCGAAGGGGTCTCATACAAGCCCTTAGCATATCACAACATAAGATAATAGAAAAGTACGGAAATTTTAAAACTTTATCCATACAATCGAAGTCTTTATAAAACGCAAGCAGAAGTCTTACTACACTTTGTCTCAAACCATCTAAACTTGACTTGAATAAAACTTTGGGACGCAGCCAATACAAAAGTCTAAAACATAAAGAAAATTACATAAAGGGGAAAGGTGATCACATCCTCGAAGCTATGAGGACTCACCAAATCTTCAACTCCTTTGCTTCTTAGAAACCTATCCTCCAAAATGGAACTCAATATCGCCAAACCCTATATTTGATAAGAATGTAGGCAAGAGTATGCGTTAGTACAAAATGTAATAAATATGTTAGCTAGCATAACATCATAAGAGCATAACACAAGGGTTAGTCGACATAAGTCATATGGCATAATCATAAGAGATACTTCATGAAACATAAATAATAAGCATAAGAGACAATAATATAGTCACAAGCATAGTCTCCAAAATAGGCATAACATGATCATAAATCAACATAATGCATAATCCAATAGCATAGGAGATATAACATAATCATAACATGGTCACTACTTAGACCTTCATATCATAAGAGAACTATCTCACAAATAACCTTAAAGCATACTTGTGCAATGTATGAATAAGACCCCATAATCCCATTCACACCAAGTATTACTCTTAGGTCACCATAACCATACTTACCAACCTTTGGTCTAATCCTTAGCTTACTACACATAGACAAGAGAACTATCACCTCTGGTCAACCATACCATGGAAGGCAACTATAGCAACAATCCAACTAAGCATACATCGTAAGCATAAGTCATAAACATAGATCATCATATCACACAAAGGAACATATCATAACTACCCTCAAAGCATACTTGTGCCATACATGAATAAGATCCCATAATCCCATCCATGCTAAGTAAGTCTTCTTGGGTAACCATAATTCATAATTCATAATCATATTCTAGTTTTGTGAATTAGCCTTAACCGACATAGACCATGTGAGCTAAACATGGAATTCGGTGTCTACCTCACACCGAAAAGGGGTTGTCCTACTTGCCAAGGGTAGGACCAAACTCTTAGCTTAGGTGGATCCAATAGCTAAGGACCTATGAGGGCACATAGTTATGGGATAAGGAGATCGCTACTATAAACCCGGACTCAACTATGGTAGAAGGTTTCCATCTCATGAGATATCTATTTTGGGAAGCCAGACTCAACAATGGTAGAAGCAACCCATTTGGAAAGCCGGACTCAACTAGTGTAAAAGCTTTCATTGGGAAGCCGGACTCAACTAGCATATAAGCTTCCATCTAATATTCATATCCACTCGGTGCTAAGCATAATTCCCATTGAAATCATATTAAGTTTTGACTTAATTTCATATTTATGGAAGAATGTCTTGACTTAATTTCATATTTATGGAAGAATGTCTTGACACTCAATCCAACATAACTCATACTAAAGCTCTTAGATTCAATAGGTGAGACTAGTCTTCCAACCTTAGAATCACTACATGTGACAAACCTTTCACATCATATCATATTCATGCATAAGTGTGTATATGAGGCTAACCTTTCAACAACACTACTACTAGGTCATGAGCATGTTCATTTTAATCTCAAAGTGTTCTTAAGCATGTACTAATCTTGCATAAAACATGCATACTATCATATCTTGCCCTTTCAAGGCCAAAGCTCATATCAAATCAACACATCTAGAATGACTACATTAGACATAGATATAATCATAATTCAACTAATTCAATTACTACAAGAATAATCTCCTACTTCACCTCCTTGAGGTTCAACACTTACTTTCAATCATCACACTTAGGGTTCAAGCACTAGACATAGAAATCATCCTAACTCATGTGATTCTATTACTTCATACATTCAAACATTCATGAGG
>JAJONR010006292.1:0-26039 GCA_029582245.1 Solanum etuberosum
TCGCAGAGCTTCAACACGTTCACAATCTATCACATATGCATTATTCATAAGTAAACGAGTCTGTAAACACTCATATTATTATACTTCTAGCCGAAACCAAAAAACTCACTCAAATCTAAAATAAAGTTCCTAAATTTTGATGTCAATTAGTATGTCAAGCCTCAAAATTTCTAATTTCAAGCTTAGGGTTAAATCTCAATTCCTCCAAATGACATAACCCTAATAATATTCATATAATACAATACACCTAATATTTAATTAGGTATACCAACTTATCAAAATTCAGATCAAATTATGATATCCTGGGAAATTTTTTGAAACAACAAAGCCATATTACGAATAATTCACGGGAATTACCTCAAATACTCAAATTGCCACACCCTATAATCAATTCCAAGCATCATTATTCATTACCACTCATGCCCCAATCATTTGGCAATCATCAATTAGTAGTGGGAAAACAAAACATTGTCCCCTCAAAATTCAAAAAAAAAGAACAAAAAGAACGCTATCTTACTGCCGATTTTTGCTAACTTTCAATTTCCTAACCACTTCAACTAATACAATACTATGGAAAAATCCTTTTGGCCAAAAAATTTGGTCCGAATTTAGCCAGAATGGTAAAATAATATATTTCACACTATGTTATTTTACCTTTTTGAATATTTTTACCTTTTTAATTAAAAAATGGAAAAAAAAATCAGTTTATTTTAAAATAAAAAGGATATTATAGACTTTTTAAATTTCTGACCAAATTCTGGTCAAATTTTCTGACCAAGGTATCATATAGGACTTAGCTTAATCCTCTGTGATACTCCGTCGGTATATTGATACCCTATCGATGTCATATATGATTGAACTCTTTTTTAAGAAATAAAGAAGAAACAATTAAGAGAAAATTACTTTAAGTCACAATCTTATTTATTAAACTCTAAATTAGTAGAAAATATATTTTTATAAATTAAAATATTGAAGAATTGAAACATACCCTAATGATACCACAACAGTATGTAGATATACCGTAATAGTATCATAAATGATTGAGTAATCTCATCGAATGACTAAAACAAACATCCATGAAAACAGTGTTCAGTTACTCATTGATACTACCAAAGTATATTATACTTGGTTGGTATCAAGGAGGAAGAAACAATCCTTCAATGAAGACACTGCTCAGTTATTTTTTGATACCATCAGAGTATATTGATATACTGTATATATTGTAATGATATATGAGAGGAAAAAAGAGGTGGACGCTGACGTCAGCGCGCAGTTTTTTTTATATATATGTCATTTAAAATAACAAGAGGGTATAAAAATAATGTGGCATTTAAGAATAAAATATATATATATATATATATGGAAGGGACGATGATGTTCTAGTTTTGAATATATGATACTAGATCAGATCGATAAATTTGGCTCAAATCATGTAATAGAAAAGGATAATTAGCTATACAAAGTATTTTAAATTTACATAGGATTCGGAGAAGGATTGCACTATTCGACAGGTGTACCTACTTCAACCAAAAAAAAACAGTTGTACCTATAAACAACCTATCCTATAATGCAAGTATTCATATTACTTTAATAGGTCAAATCTGTGACCTACGGTTGACATAAAGAGATCACTTTACTATTGCTTTGAGGCTCAGATCATGTAATAAGTAGAGAAATTAACATATGTTATCTTCCATTAATATAGATATGAAATAACCCTCTCCAAACATAGGTTAGAATGAAACAAACCACCTTTTTTTTAATCTCTTATTGAGATTTAAATTCGTATTTTTGATGAATTTTTAACCCTTTTCCATAAAAATTAATTAAAGATATTTTAAACCCTTTTTCGTTATTAATTACCACAAAATCCCTTCATTATCCATTGCCACATAACAACTCATTCATTATTAATTATGCATAAACAAACAACCCAAAAATAATGGAAAATACTTCCTCTGTCCCTAATTACTTGTCTACTTTGAATTGGTTCACCTATTAAGAAAACAATAATTGACATAGTGAGTTTACCATTTCACCCCTATTAATTATGAAGTGGATGAATTAAAAACTTAAGATTTCAAGAAGTACCTTTTTTAAAGTAATTAATTTGGGATATAATATATATAAAAAATTGTCCTTTCTTGATTTGTCAAAATGGACAAGTAATTAGGGACAACTAAAAAAGAAAATGTGGACAAGTAATTAAGGATAGAGGGAGTATTGTTATACCCAAATTGGAAAAAGAGCCTCATATAAACAAGATAGAGCATAAAATTTAATTGGAGAATTTAAAACGAGGACACTGAATAATTTGTGTTTTTGTTTTTTGTTAAGACTGAAGAGACAATAAGTTTATTACTCTCTCCGTTTCTATTTACTTTCTCTCCTCTCTATGCCTAATGACTTGACTACTTTTGAATTGATACGCCTGTTAAGAAAATAATTATTGACATAGTGTGTTTACCATTTTACCCCTATTAATTATGACAAGTACTCTTTCTGTCTCTAATTACTTGTCCAATTTTCCTTTTTTACTTGTCCCTTTTTACTTGTCCATTTAGACAAATCAAGAAACACAATTTTTTTACCCATTATAGTCCTCAATTAATTAATTCTGAAAAAAGGTAGAACTTCTTGAAAATCTTAAATTTTTAATTCATCAACTTCATAATCAATAGGGGTTAAATGGTAAACTCATTATGACAATCGTTGTTTTCTTAATATGTCACGACCCAGACCGTCGTGATTGGCACTCACACTAACCATCCGGTGGTAGAACCATTACTACAACCCGACTAAACAACTATTACAAAAAACTAGACATTTAAAGATACGGAAGCAGGTTTAAATGTCTAAAGAAATATGGAGTTCCCATAAACTCCGAAAGTTTAACAAACAACTACCAAAGCTATTGCGGAAAAACAACTCCTAGAACCTGAAAGTCATTGTACCAAAACTCTAAATTCAACAAGTCTAAGAAAAAAAGGGGTACTACCCCAACCAAACATAAGAAATATCAAACACTAGTCTGATTCCGAAGAGAATGGACTAAACAAAAATGAAGGATCCATGACAGCCTGAAAGAACTGGCTCACCTTCGAATCCGGTCTCGATCACTGATCTCCTAGCTGAGGTCTATCAGTAGCCGCCTGAAGATGCCATGTACTCAACAAAAAACGAGCAAGTGCAGTATCAGTACACAACCACAGTGTACTGGTAGGATCACGCGGCTATTCCAGTATGCGAACATAGGCAATAATTCACAACACCGTAAATACACATATACATAATACATAGATCAATTATCATTTCAAGAGCAACATGCAGTTCTCAATATCAACGACAATAGACATGAATATAATAATCACAATGGTCCTCTCATGGAATCCACACCCAAACTATTAGTGTGTTGGAACGTGACACCCGATCCAATATATGTGTCGGAACGTGACACCCGATCCATTCAGCACAACCATAGTCACAATCACACCCATAATGAACATTACTCATAATCATACAATCAAGTATTAGGTTCATGACATGTAATTGTTCATATACATATACTTATTTGCATTAGATTTGATTTACATTCCTTATTCTCATACATTCATGCATACAACGAAGCAATTAACCGGCATACATCACACAAACGGGAAATCAAATCATCACCTACCTCGAAACCAAGCTTGAATCCTCCTATGACACTTGAGTCTTCCCTTTCCGGATTCTTTCCGCCTGTTCTTGGTCTAAAAACAATCAATTAACTCAAGAATCAATAAACAAGGCCTAATTTACCCTGATAATAATCAATACATTTATCCATGGCCAAACCCAAGATCCTAATGTTCAATTAGGGCTTTTCCACCATTAATTTCAGGCCAAAACCCTCCGCCAATGATAATCACCCAAGATTCTAAGTTCTACGGATCGAAAAATGGATTAGAGGAGTAATAATCTTACCTTTAGCGCTAAAAAATGTGGAAAACTGTCAAGAACTGCTCTGGGTCGTCTCTTAGCTCTCAAGAATGAGGTTTTGCATAAAATAATGATTTTGGGGTTTTTTTCCGACTTAATTCGCGATTGGCCCGCCACAGCGGCCCCGCCCTTGCGGGATTAATCCCGCCCCGGCGGCTTGTACGGAGACAAAAAGTCAGAATTTGAGTTTCAAACTCCCATTTCACAACACACCTTCAACCCTTGACGTTCAAAAGCACCCGATCACGCTAAGATCAGTTTCGGGAGTTTTACTCGCCCGAATTCGATTCCGTAAAGCCTCACGGGCTCCTTAATGTCTTGGCTATCCATTCATGTGATCAAATTCATAATTAAATCTCTTATTCATTACCAGATTTCCCTAGACCTCACCTAACTCAGATTTCGTCCAAATCTGGACTAGGCTAGGAATTCCCAAGTCACTACTCAAAAGTTTTCTGGCCCAAATTCTTTTCCCATTGGCTTTTCCATAACGACGGGAACAAGTCGTTACATAATAGGTGTGTCAATTAAAAAGTAGACAAGTAATTAGAGACAGATAGAGTATTTTCTAATATGATTTCTCATTTTACTTGTCATTTTTGACAAATCAAGGAAGAACAATTTTTTGTTTTTATAGTATACCCTCAATTTATTATTGACTTAATGTCTTTGAAAAATGTAGTGAATTAATAAATATCTTTGGAACCCTATCAATTAATAGGAATAAAATGATAAACTCACTATATCAATCATTATTTTCTTAATAGGTGTGTCAAGTCTAAACTTGACAAGTAAATATGGACGGAGGGAGTACTACTACTCCCACTATTCCTTATTAAATGAATTTTGGAGTTTTTTTCATTGTTCAAAATAATTGAATTGTTCAAAGTTCAAGATGAATGTTTATATATTTTTTCCATATTTGCTCTTTCTTTAATGAAGTTTGATACTCCTTACAAAGTTATATTTATGATTTCACAAAGGACAATAGTGGAAGTTATGATTTAAATTATGTGCATGAATAATTTTCTTAATAAATATACATTGCCTCGCAAATTCAGTTAATATGGAATAGACACTACCTTTCTTAACGGGTGATTTGCATTTTTCTTGTTTTTATTGTTTTTTTATTTTTGTTTATCATAACAAATACAATAAATATTTATGAACATAACCAACTTATTTGAACGACAAAAATTAAAGATCAATTTCATCCAAAAATGTGCGCAATTTTGTGTTCCTTATATAATTTGTCTATCGTTTGATAAATATTTTTGACAAACAATTCAAATTTTCAAATACTAGAAAAAATACATATAGGATATGTGCAAAAGTTAGTACTGCACTTCTGTGAATCCATATATAGGCTTTAGATCCACCTCTACCAATGATATGGTCGTGTCATATAATAACAAAGTCAAAATTTTAACTAAGAAAATTAAAATATATATATATAGAAAAATAGCTTCGCTCCAAATGCTATGTTCTCAGTAAAATTATATAAGTTCTAAACTATGTGTTGCAATTTGCACAAATTAAATGAACATGAAATAATGGTACAAGATTGTTGGAGAAATATAAGGTCAGAAAGTGATTTTCATATGGTATTTATCGACCTAGAAAAGACATATGATAAAGTTCTTAGGAAGACCCTTCGAAGATGTCTGTAGGTTAGAGGTGCACCATTGACTTATATGAGAGCGATTAAGGACATATATGAGAGTAAGCTAAGACTTAGGTTAGAATAGTGAAAAGTGATTTAAAACACTTTTCGATTATGATGGGACTTTACTAGGGGCTCGCCCTTCGTCCATTTTTATTTGTCTTAGTGATTGACGAATTGACATGACATATTCAAAATGAGGCGCTATGGTATATGTTATTAGCATATGACATAGTATTGATAGATGAGACACGCGACAAAGTTAATGATAAGTAGAACAAGGGAAGGTCAAGGCTTTCCTCTCATTACTCTTTCCACGGCAAAGTCAACATCTTAGCCCCGACTCTCCAGCGGTTATCTTTTTTTTTCTTCATATTCATATTTATATCCTTTGCAACAATTGTTGGGCGCGAAAGCCCGATGCAGCAACTTGCGAGGAAAAACGTGGAAACAGACCTTGGAATTTACAGATGTAAAGTTAATGCAGGACTAAAACAAAGTACCTGAAGTGTAAGTTCAAGGACATTAATATAGATGAGGCGGATGTGAAGTGAAGATCGAGACATAAGTCATACCCAAGAAATGAAGATTCAAGTATCTCATGTCCATAATTCGAGGCGACGTGGAGATTGATAATGATGTCACACATTGTATTCGAGCGGGATAAGCAAAATTGAGAATAACATCGGGGGTACCATGCAATAAGAATGTGTCACCAAGGGTTAAGGGTAAGTTCTGCAGAGTGGTGGTTAGATCAATATTATTGTATGGGGCAAAGTACTAGCAAGTCAAGAACAGCCACATTCAGAAGATGAATGTAGTAGAGATGAGGATGCTTAGATTGACATGTGGACATACTACGTGAGACATGATCAAGAACGTAATTATATGGGGAAAAGTAGAAGTGACATCCGTAACAAACAAAATGAGATAATCGAGATTGAAATAGTTTTGGCATGTGAACAGGAGGTTCATGGATGCGCTTGTTAAGAGGTGTGAAAGATTAACTATACTAGTAGAAGTTTAGAAAGGTAGAGGAAAGTCGAAAAAGTATCGCAGGGGTAGGTGATTAGACATACATGACATGCCACAACTTCAATTTACCAAGGGCATGACCCTATGTACAGAAAGATATGAAGATGTATGATTACGGTACTGGAAGGTTAATAGGTAGTTGAGTGTGGTTGCCTGCTAGGTGGGGGAGAGGCAGGGGGCTACCCTCATATCCCATGTCTTTATTTAGTAGTACTCCTTTCATCTCAAGTTAAGTGTCTTAATTTGATTGAACACAGAGTTTAAAAAATAAAATGAGATTTTTAAATTTTATGATCTTAAATTAAAAATGTTTGTAGTACTTTAAACTTTGTGAAACTAGCCCATATAAAATGTTGAAATTGGATAACTTACTAAATATAGAAAGAGACACCCTTTTTAAAATAGATTAAACAAGAAAGTAAGACACTTAAATTGAAACATAACGAGTAATAGTTGATAATCACTAGTTTTTTTCCTTCAATATTTTTTGCTATTTGTTACTCCTTTTCACTCTGTTGTTTGATACTTTGTCGTCATTCTCTTCTTGCAACTCTTCTTCTGAATAACTTAAACTTTTTGAGTTGTGGATTTATTGAGATAGTCTCTCTACTTCATAAAGATAGAAATAAGATATGTATACATCTTGACTTTTCAGATTCTGAAATTACATTGAATATGTTGTTGTTTTGCATGTCTTCGCAGCTATACATATGAAGTTTGGTTACATGCAACTTCACAAAATTAGCAAACTTTGTACAATTTTTCCCAAGTACTTGTCATTACATACTATATACAGTATTGTGATACACAATTTTGGTATACATGACAGGTCTGAGTATACCATGTACATAAAAAACATTACAAGATTTGACATTTATGTGTTGTTACTTTCACACTTTCTCTTTCTAACGCACTGTTAGGGTATCAGAGACTCAGATACAGACAGATAGCCAGTCCAACACCAACAGAGAGGCCTTTTCTCCATTCAGAATTCTCTTGTATTTATATATGCACAATTTTCAAGGGATTCAAAAAAGTGTTGAATTATGGAATTCAAAATTTTAAAAAGTGTTATTCTTTTCGTAATTTAGTTCATTTACGTCTAGATACATGCATCTCAATATATATAAGGTCAAAATTAGATATAATTTATTTTGATTATACCATATTTAAGTGGATTCACATGTATTTGAGATACATAGACAAATCTCGCTCGCCTCTCTTGCCTTCCTCCATCTCACTTGTCATGACACTCCTATAGATCTGGTATCCCATATACATGAGATACATGTATATGGTGTGTATCCAGTGTGATTCGTATGTGAGATATATAACTATCTCGCTCGCCTCCCTAATCATCTCAGCCACCTTCCCCCCATCTCGCTCAACTCTTTTCCTATTTTAGTATATTTGATAGCAAAAGTACATGTATAAATGTGTATCTTCCTCAATATATATGATAGTAAGCTCTTAATTAGTGGTAAAATACATAATTATGTAAAAGTATAAATAGAATTAATATATATGATATGAATATATATCTAATATGATTGTTTTCGCTATTTTTGTATGAAATCAAATTAGGTTTTTTTTTTTAGGGAAAAAATGACAAATATATCCCTGAACTATCGTAAATGATATACAGATACCCTTCTTCATATTTTGGGACATTGGTGCCCCTGCCTTCCAAAAAACTAGAGCATATATGCCCTTTACTCTAACGGAAGACTAAATAGTGACACGTGGAACAATCTTATCCGTCGATCCGATATTTAATAAATGTCGGATCGGTGGATAAGATTACGACACGTGTATGTCCATTAGTATAACGAGTATATATGCTTTAATTTTTTTGAACGGCAGGAACACCAATATCCTAAAAATATAACGAAGAATATCTACATACTATTTACGATACTTCAAGAGTATATTTATCTCTTTTTTAAAACGGAGGGAGTACTAAGAAATAGAAAGAGACATAGAGAAAAAGATGAAGGGTGACCCAATGTGTCGGTCGTCCTCTCGATTTCTGCTCCAAAAGGTACGCGCTAAACGAGGGTCCTCTTCTCTTTTATTTGCCTTTTACAAATTCAAAAGCTTAATGGACCCATTCCTTATAATATACACTATACATTTTGTCTTGGAATATGTAAGAAAAATGTTATTTCCCCAGTCTCTTATTATTTGATTATTATATTAAAAATAATTATTTTATATTAATTGATTATCTTTCTAAATTAAAAAATATTTTAATTTTTTTGAAAGTGTTCACTGTCACACTAGTGAAGTTTCAAAGTTCTTGTGAATTGATAAAAATATTTTTTTATTTATGATTTTTTAATATAAGTATAAAATAAAAAGTAATCAACTAATATGAGACGGAGGAAGTAATAATATTTTCAGTTTTTATTTGTGTTTGTACCTAATCACCCCTCATTAAATTCTATATGTACCTAATCACCTCTCCCCCTCTTTTGTCTCACTCCCTTCGTTTCTTTTTATATGTCATCTCTTTCTATAAATAATTGGACCATAATATTTATCATTTTATAAAATTAATACATAAATTATCATATTCTTCTCATTATACCCTTGATAGAGTAGTTAATTAGTCTTGAAAATATATACTTTGACCAACCTAGGACATATATAAGTAATTAATATTCATTGGAGTACTTCATATATTAATTTCTTTTTCCATTCAATATTCTATAAATCTGATTTTGGAAAAGAAATATCAACAAACAATTAAAACATTTTTACACAAAATATATAGGAAAATTGAGGTCTGAAAAAATTAATTTTTTAATTTTTTTTGGATCAATTGGTAAAAATTTTGGCTCCAAAAATAAACTCAAAATTAAATAGTCATCCGAATGCATTTTAATTTTTGAACTCTAACATATTCATCATTTATTATAAAGTTGACTTAAGAAAACATTAAATAAGGGTAGAAGGGTAAAGTTACCTAATTTCTTAATGCAAGTGCAAATTAAAAATGTGACATATAAAAAGGAACGGAGGGAGTATAAAAAAGGGAAATTTTTCAAAATGTCAATATTTTAGTTTGTTATGTATATTTTTTATTTGTTTGATTTGCAAGAATACAATTATTTAATAACAGAAAGGAGAAAATCAGGGGAGATAATATTTTTAAAAAGGAACATATCACTTAAAATTCTTATCAGTTACAATTTTAAAAAATCCCCTTTTTCATTCAATTTGATCAACTTCCTTTTTTTTATTATGTTTTCATCGTAATTGTATACTAATAATATTACATTTTAGGTGTTCACTTTACCATTCAAATTAAAATTGTATTTTACTTTCATAGTGAAAACTACAAATTGTATCTCAGTGATCAAAATTGTATTACATGACTGCCAAATATATTTTTCTTCTATTTGTATTACAAAAATAATATTGATTGTATCCCAATATAATCTAATCATTACATATGAATATGATTTATGAAAGGATACAAGATTTTAGAAAAAAAAACAGCATATATGGTGGAAATAATACAATCTGTTGAGGAATGATACAATATTCTAGAAAAAAAATACAAATTGACTATGAAAGAAATAGGGATACAAGTTTCTGGAAAAAAATTTAGCATACATAGTAGAAATAATATAATCTGTTGAGAAAAGATACAATATTCTTAAAAAATATACAAATTAGATGTGAAAGAAATATGATACATATATGCTTAAGAAATACAAATCTATTTGACATACCTATTTGAATGACTATAAACTACAAAAAAAATACAATGTTCTTAATAAAATACAAATGCTAAGTAAAAGAAAAATAATTGACAAATAAAAATTAATATGAATATAATTTTGGTATGAATACAATTTGCAACCTTCTTCTCTGACTTCCTCTTTCTCTTCCTCTTCTTATTCTATGTTCCTTTTTTTCGATTTTTTTTCACCAAATCTGAATTCGTATTCACTTGTGCATATATTAGTAACCCTATAAGCAAAATTCGAAATTATTAAATATGAATGTATAAAAACTCAAACAATATATGATGTATGAATGCTAATGTAATTACTACAATCTATTAAATCTCAAATATGAAAACAAACTCACAAAAATATCGAACAATAGTATTTAAAAGACGAAAAAATCTAAAATACATAAAAGAGGAAATTCTCAAAAAATACTTGGTGAATATGAAAACAACCTCACCAAAAAATCGAATAATATTGTTTAAAAGACGGAAAATCTGAAATATAAAATACTTGGTGAATATGAAAACAAAATCACAAGAAATCTTACAAAATACTTATTGACTTTGAATTTACATTTATCAATGGATGAAAAATCTTTTGAATTAATTGTGAGATTTATTGAACAAAGTCTAGAATATTCGAAGAGTTGATTTTCTTGAACAAGGAAATAACAATGGTGAAAAGGGGAAGAGAGAGAAATGAGCAATTTGGGGTAAAACCTAGAAAGAGGGGTAAGTGGGTAATGAAGATATTTTTTAATTTTTTTTTACGGGATATTAGAGTAAAAAAATGATCCAATGTGGGCCTATTTTGAGAAATAAAAGGAAAGAAAATTAATTATATTAGGATACAATTTTTTTCTAAAATATTGACATATTGACATTTTTAATAATTATTTTATAATATAGATGTTTTTAATAATTATGTTAGGGATTGTGACTAGTTTGCTAATTTTTCCTATAAAAAATTGTTTTATATAATTAGTACCCAATGAATGAATATTTAAGGCAAAAGTTAGTAGTGGATGATGTCGCATCTTTTCTAAATCATAAATCTCGATTTTTAGTCTTGGATATAAAAAAAAAATCCCTCTCCATCAATGGAATATTGAATATATAAATCATAAATCTTGATTTTGAATCTTGGACATGAAATTTTTTTTGGTAAAAAAATCCCTCCATTATACTCCCTTCGTCCACTATTGTTTGTCAGGATAAGATCATGCACAACCCTTAAGAAAAATTTAATATAAGGTGCAATTTGACTAATATAACCCTACTATCAATCATTACTAAAATGGTTTGTACTTTTTGAAAAATGTAAAAATAACTTTTTTCACATTAAAGTAGTCCTGTAACTTTAAAATGGCTAATACTTTTTGAAACCATGAGTAATTATTAAGGGAAGAATTGGAAAAAAGTGACTAATTGTTTCTTGATTGTTTAAATTGACAATTAATTTTGGATAATTATTTTTAATATACCTTACAAACAATAATGGACGGAGGAAGTAGTTTTGTGTCCATCAATAAAGTAAATATATAAATCATAAATCTCGATTTTGAGTGTTAGATACGAAAAACTTTTTTAGTAAGAAAGAATCCCTCCATTATAGTTGTGTCCATCAATGGAGTAGTGAATATATAAAACATAAATCTCGATTTTGAGGGTTATATATGCAAAAGTCTTTAGTAAGAAAGAATCCCTCCATTATAGTTGTGTCCATCAATGGAGGGTGAATATATAACATGTGTTTATATGTGTAAAAGAAGCATCAATGACTTGGACCATTTGGTAAAAAATATATTTATTTCAAAAACATAATAATATTGTCAACCTAAGGTGTATTATTACTCCTTTAATTTTATTTGTAATTATTTAATATTCTAAAATGTGCTAGAAGTAACAAAAAGATAATACAAAATGATGGGTCCAAATTCTAAAAATTAATTTTAGTATTATTCATAAAAGAGCATAAGAATTAAATTCACATTTCCAAAAAAAATATTATATTATGTTGTAATAAATACTTTTTAATGAGTATAAACAACATGATTTAGACCTTTACTGTTACAAATGTATTAAAAATTTAAAGCCTAATTCATCGGTGACCCCTTAAAGTTGGCACGAAGTTTCACTTAGACACTTCAAGTGGTAGATGTTCATTTTAGACACCTCATGTAGGGTCCTGCTATGTCATTTTGACACTTTTTGCTTACATGGCTTAGTGAGTGTAATACACTCGTTGAGTGCACGTGAAAAAATCTTTTTAGTCGTTTTTTTAATTATTTTTTTTTCTTTTTTCCCATTTTCAGTCACTATTTCTGTAAACTTAAATATCCAACATGGTGAATAAAAATAATTATATTAAATTGATGAAAAATGATGGAAACTATTTTAGAAATTTAGGAATAGACCCATTTCAAGATTTAAATATTAAATTATTCATGAGATTCTTTCTTAAAAGAATTTAATATTTACTGAGAAGTAAGTTTAATTTTTGGTGAATTCTAAACCTGTTAATTAGGATAAAAAAGAAACAAAAAAATATTTAAAGATAAAGGTATTTGGAGAAGACAATGGGTGGGGGTGGGGAACGGGGTATGTGCAGGTGTTTCTGCAAAAGGGTATGGGATTTGGAGAAGACAATGGGGGTGGGGTGGGGGGTCATGTGGGGGGATTTTATTGACTTAAATCTTTTTTAAAAAAAAAAAATTGTTTGGGCCAAAATTCATATGTCATTGATTCATTGGTTACTTAATATTTTTACTCAAAATTCATTATCTAAGAATTGTTTTTGACAAAAATGACAAATGTCATCGTTTGATTAGCCACTTTACACGTCATTCATGAGTGTAATATACACCCCTCATATATTTTTATTGATTGGAAAAAGGGTGTCAAAATAACACAACGAAATCATACATGAGGTATCTAAAATAAACATCGCCCACTTAAAATGTCTAAGTAAAACTTCGTGCCAACTTTAAGAGGCCACCGATAAATTAGATCAAAATTTAAATACCTTATTAAAAAAAACATAAAACTATATGAAAATATTATTTCTTCTGTCTCAGTTTATACGACGTTAAATGGATGCATGGTTGGCTACATATAGCCTTCACCTTGTCTTCTTTGATTCATAAGCTATGTACTACTCTCACGACCATAGTCAAAACACCGTTTTTAGTGAATTGTCAGTTGTGTTATTTATTGTACAATAATATTCTATGTTTTATTTTATTTTATTTACCAACTTGATAGATGACATAATTAATGAGTCATATATTAGTAATTTAAAATCTAATTGCGTGTTTTTTTATTTATTTATTTAACAGCAATTAATTATCTCAGCTAGAATGTCTTTTTACTGACTACACTGACTTAGCTAATTGAGCACTGATAATTATGTACTCTAATAACTAGGTCAATTAGCTTTACGTTTCTATCCCATCCCATAGCTGTAAAATAAAAGGTTTGAATTATATATACGTCTTTTTACGTACATTTATCTTTTATATATACATGATAAAATGGTTAAAAATACCTTTGAAATAGATATTTTGAAAGGTTTTCACGTATGTTAAAATGTCTTTTGTATTAACGATTCCTTCACTCTAATTTCGTCATTGAACTATTAGTAGAAATAGTATTTTTTAAAAGTTATTTGATTGGTTTAAGAGCATGTTTTAGCCAAAAAGTAACGTCGTAGATATTTCTGCACAATGAGAGATAAATTTAATTTATTTCAAATAATTTAAGGATATTTTGGACTTTTTCCCTGGTACATTATCAACGTTAAAGGATTTTTTCTCATGTCATCTATTAACATGAAAAAAAAAACAATTTACAAGATTAAAATAATACATTAATAAAGTATAAAAATACTCAACTCTATCAATATATATAAATTAATTTTTAAGTTGAAAATTCCACATGCTGAAAGTGTAAAAACTTATTCCTTAGAGAAATTTCAACTGATTACAACAGATTATTACTGTATTTTTATACAATTACTATAAGGGATAATTACTAATTTAGTTACAAGGATAGGAGACAATACAATTTGAATAAAACGTGGGGTGATTATTTTGGTAATTAACCATCTTTCATTAACCTCTAAAAGTGAATAATTACAACAATTTGCTTAATCTTCAAAGCCATCTCACACTACCAAACACAAAATCTCACATATACAACTAATATGGTGATATAGAATATCACTATTGTTCAATATGAAAAAGTGAACAACAGATAGTTAATTTGGATGAGCTTATGAATTATAAGTCAAAAATTATGTTAGAAATTCTAACTTATAACTTATTTTTATCATTTTAACTTTAAAAAAATCCTTATTATAAGTATATGTTTTTAATATTCAAACACTACAAAACTACTTCAAAGTCAATTTGGCTTAGAAACACCTAAAATAAAACCAATTCAAATAGACTCTTAGTTCACTTAAAAAAAGAACGTCAGTCTATTTTCCTTTTTGACAACTCTTTAATTTCAACTTCCTACCTGACATGTTTAAGACAACAAGATTAAAAGATATTTTACTACATTCAACATATCTTCAAATTCAAGACAACAATATCGAAAAAATCTTATTCTTTTCTTAAATTCTTTATCAAATCAAAACGAGATGAACAAATTAAAACGGAGAGAACGGTGGTGGTGAATTCTGGAAGTCCAGCTGGTAGGGTCAGAGTGTGGCCATAGCTTTTGTCCTCTTCAACTTCAACTCTTTTTTTTTTTTTTTTTTACTATCCTTATAATCCCCCAAATCATTCTTTTCATCATCACACTTTCTATTTTCTTCTCCCTAAAACAAAGGCGTAAGTTTTGGGGGAAATAAAATAGATAAGCAAAAAATAAAATAAAAATCAAGAAATCAAAAGTGGAGATTTTTTTATTTGTGGGGAATGTTGTCTGGCTCGAGGAAATCTTCAATCTTGATCATTTTTTTTTGACATATTTTTATAGTAATAATTACTATATTGTTACATAAATCTATACAATATTTATGATAGATCTATGAATTTTTTATCATATTGTTGGGTGTCGTCGGACCAGGCTTCATTCCCCTCAAAGATTATATCTACCACATAATTCATTTCAGATCTTTACAAGAGGTAAGTCTTTTGATTAGTTTTTCATGTAATGTATCGAAAATAGTTTTTCTATTTCTGAGGTAGAGATAAGGTCTGTGTGTTATATGTTGTTATTGTTGTTTAGTTGTTGTTGTTCATGTACTAGTATTCAACATTTGGGACAAATTGTACTTGTTTTATAAGTATAACCTAAAATAACTTGTGTGGCATTTATAGTTTTTTTTAGTTGATTGGTGTAATGATAAGGATCTTGACTTTAGTGATTTTTTTTTTTTTTGCAGATTCTTAATTTTTTTCATCATTACAACTTTTTATTTTTTGTTGATACTATGTTGTTTCATTTTGTCAGTAAATAAAAAGACATATACTTTTGTTCATCATTGTGTTATGATTGTGGCATGATGATGATATTTTTTTTCCAGATCTGTTCAAAACCCTTTTCTTCTTTTGGTTTTCTAAGGTTTTTCTCACTCTCTTTATCACACAAACACACAATTTTAGTATGTTTTTTTAGAGTGATTGATATGTATTATTTCGTAATGTATTATATTATATATCGTATTATTTATATGAATATAAGGTATAAAATTCGGATAAATTGTATTGTTCTATGTTACATATCAACAATTTGAAGGATAATCTTACGAGAACACTAATATACTGTTGAAATAACAAAACCTTTTAATATGCATTACTATATATTACTAGATCTGACCATTTTGTTTTGATGATATCAAGATTATGTTGTATTTTATTATCCCCTAATTTACATTATTTCTGCTATTACTGTATTCTCGAGTTTTGACATCAACGTTGGGAAACTAAACTCACTTGAGGAATATTTTAATTAATCTCCACAATATACATATAGTAGCATACGGTAAATACTTATCTACATTGGATGCTTATACTCGAACCAAGCCAACTTGCTATGGATAAGTTTTGTTTCTACCGTAACGAAAATGTGAGTTAATTTGATATAATTCCAAGATAGAATTTGTGCATTTTTCATATTTGTCTTTGAGACGCATGTCTAGTGACAAATTCAGGATTTAAATAGATGTGTTCAACTTTCAAGGTTTTCGTGTTGAAATTTGTAGGTTTAGTTGGACACATTGATCAAAGGTTGCATCGTTTCGTATATCATATATATACAAGATCAAAATTAATTGTTTTATATGGTAAACACTATACTGAATATGTTATTATTGTTGTTCCGGTATCTGGACACTAGCTACTTCCTAGCCACATTGTATAGGAAAAAGTACTAGCTGGAGTAATTTTTATTATTATTATTTGAATATTGTTTAATATTTGGTGATTGTTCTTTTTATACTAATATTTTTTTATTTTTTTTTGTGCAAATAGGACTAGGTTTGATTGTTCTTGTTGCTATTAGATCTGAGTCCTTAATGAATACCTAAGAGAAATGTTGTTTTATATAGACCTGCAGGCTGCAGGAGCTAACACCACCCTTAGGTTACCCATATCTTTTAAGAATTTAGAAAACTTAGATTTCTTAAGTAAAAAAGTATGCTGGTTTTTGACCATAAATTTTCAAATATTTGTTTGATTATAAAATTTAATCGCTTTTTTGAAAATTTGTTCTATAAATATATTCAAATTCTCAAAAATTGAGTCAGAACAATTTTTGGGTTTTTTTGGACTTTCACTCACAATACTTTAATATTTTTCAATAAAATGTGTGTTCAAATATAATTTCAAATTTCAAGTTTTCACTTTAAATTCATGATTTTTTTTAAAAATAATTTCCTAGTGATTCTGGGAGTGTTGCATTTCATTCCATATAAAGATTTAAATTACAACACAAAGGATAGAGATTAAAATGTCTTCCGTTTATAGTTTAGCTTAAAAATATCATTTTTGATCAATATTTTGATTCAAAAAGGCCTTTGCAGTCAATACTTTCACTATAAATGCATTTTTTAAAACCAAAATATTGACGACAAGAGCATTTTTAAGCTAATTTATAAACGGATGATATTTTTATTCATTTCACATAGTTTAAGAGTAATTTTGACTCGTTTTGTCTAAAAAAAAATTGTTTTGTTAAATTTCGATTTAATATTTGATCTCTTATCAATGAGAAAAGGACTCTTTGCACCCTTAGAAAGTTGTTGGGATCTATTGTCAAATGGAATCTTATAGTGATAGACTCACTGTTAAATCATCTGTTGCTTCAGTTTCAATTTATGTAGCTAAATTTGAATAG
This sequence comes from Solanum etuberosum, assembly GCA_029582245.1. Taxonomy (NCBI): domain Eukaryota; kingdom Viridiplantae; phylum Streptophyta; class Magnoliopsida; order Solanales; family Solanaceae; genus Solanum; species Solanum etuberosum. The sequence continues at coordinate 17,766 of JAJONR010006292.1, forward strand.
ACAAGATTTTTTTTTTTTATAAAAGATTACTTTTCAAATTTGTGGTTTATAATGTTTTATTTTATTTGCGTGGGTATAAGATTTTTGAAATTTGATATTAAGCATCCGTAACATTTATTTAGTACTGTCTTCTTTCCATTTTAATGGTCATTTTAGCACTTTTAATATTTAAAAATAAAATAAAAAATATAAGCGTTAAGGTATATAATATATAGTTTACTAAGAGAGTGTTTGGATTGGCTTAAAAGTTGGTCAAATATACTTTTAAGTCAGTTTTTGATTTCTGAAAGTGTTTGACAAATATAAAAAATAACTTAAAATAAGTTAGGAAGTGTTTGACAAGGCAAAAAATGACTTAACATAAGTTTAAAATGACTTAAAATAAGTCAAAAGCTCAAAGTAGGTCTCCTCCTACTTTTTATATATTTAACTTAAAAGTTATTTCAGTTTAACTTTTTTATTTTTGACTTAAAAATTATTTTTTTAAAGTCAATTCAAACGGGCTATAAGTTACCTCTTATAGATGATTCATTTTAGAATTGAGCAATACCAAAAAGAGTTATTTCCTTATTATTAAGGATATAGTTGTAAATAATTACTAACTTTAGTCTTGAATTTCTAAAGTAATATTTATTTTGGGATGTCTTTTTTTTTTTTATAGCTAAAGTGTCAATCAAAATGGGACAGAGCGAGTTTTACATCTTTAATTTCTAGTTAAGGATAAAATGTACTAAAATGTGTCTACGTAAATCATAAGTCCGAACAAAGGGAGTATATACTAAAGGTGGCAAAATCAACTCATAATATCATAATTGATCCAACTTGTTCATGTCTGGGTGGGTTAATGACCCTCGTATTTTATCAATTTAATTATTTTCATTTGCTTAATTAAGCTCATTTGAAAACTGAGATGATATGCAACATAAATTGAAAGTCTGACGAAGGGAGTATATAGTAAAGGTGACAAAATTAGCTCATAATATCATGATCCAACTTGTTTAGATTTGAGCAGGTGAATAACCCTCTTTTTTATCAACTCAATAATTTGATTTGCTTAATTAAGCTCATTTGAAAACTGAGATGATATGCAACTCAGATTAACTCATGAGAAATTTTGTTTGAATACTTGAAAAAATATTTTATTTATTTGTTATGCTACAGTTATAATACAAGGAAAATAATTAAATAAAAATTGAATAGATTGAGTTATGACTCGACTCTTAATCTATTTCAGTCCAAATAACTTTTAGATGAGTCAATAACATGCTTATTCACTCAATTTCATTTTGACATGCCTAATTTCAACTTAACTCGTTCATTTGACGATCTTAGTCACAATTCCAACTACTTTATCACAAATTTTGAATGATGGTATAGAAACACCCAAAAGGTATAGTGTTGGACTTTGACTTGTAAAGACTTGAATGTGGAAACTTTAACTTTTCTCTTAAAGTGCACACACACTTGCAGATCACACGGTAGCTCGATATTGACGCGTGAATAATAGAGAAGATTTTCGAAGACAAGTTATTTTAAGATTAATTATATTGAGAGTTGTTTTGATATTATTTATTGATCATTGTTTGATTTATTGTTTAAAAATAATATGTATTGCATAATTTCTAAGAAGTTATTTGTTTACAAAATACCATCCAACTTATTTAGTAGAACTTTTTTTTGACGTACCTCATGGTATGTTTTGTCATTTTTATCGATTTATTCTGGGTTAACTAATCTTGGTACTATTATTTATTCATTGACAAATATAATTTATCATAATACTAATTACTAATCATGGTGTAACTAATTTCCCAGGATTAGTAGCTAAAGAAAGGATAAGAGAAGACCAAATTTTTGAAAACTTGAATTGTTTCGAGTGAATAATATATAAAAAGAATTAAAATATCTAGAGTAGCTCATATCTTAAATTTGAGGCTATTTAGTAAAGATTTGAGATGGATGTCCATTGAAATCTATCATTGAAGAGCTTCAAATCTTAGTGTTGGAATATATGCGTCCACCAGTGATCATAAGACCAGGTCCCCAAACAGAATTAAAGTGCAGAAAATAAATAGCATAACGTAAAACAGGCACAAGAGTTTTTACGTGGAAACCTCCTTGTTCAAGGGAGTAAAACCACGACCTGTCACACATGATTTTTCAACTGTTTTCACTAATCTTCTCAAGCAAAAGTGAAACACAGATTACAACCACAACAGTGAGATTAATACGCTAATCCCATACTAAGTAATACTCCTATTACTTAAACAAGCCAATGCAATAATCCTATTGCCCACTAAACCAACTAACTCTAGTTGATCTAGACTTTAAGAACCCCCAAGGCTAACTCTAGCCACCAACTCCGATCTCCAAGATAAGAGCTTAAACGAGCAGCAACTCTGCTGCACCACACATCAACTAACTCTAGTTGACACTCCTAGGCAACTCTACCCAAGAGAACATCAAAACAATGATGTAAAAAGGCTTGACTCAAACAAGATGATTCGACTAACTAACTTTAGTTAATACGACTCAAACTAAATACTTAGACAAGCACTGATCTACTATCCTTTATAACTTAGGAGTAGATTTATAATTTAAGCACATAAGATACAAAGCTCAAAATACAACAAAGACTCTTCAGAACTCTATCAGGTCCCTTTGTTGAGTTGAGTAGTGTTCTTCCTTGAAGATGGCCTTCTTTTCAAGCTTATGAATTTTCAGAGAAAATCCAAATTTTTGTTTGCCAAATCTTGAGTTTGTGTTTTGTGTAAAGAGACTATATCAAATGAACACAAACTTCTTGAGACCGCTTATTGGGTGAGAGCCTACTTCTCTAGAAAGACGTGCACCTACCACATCAGAAGTGGCAGCTTTTCTGACAACTGTCTTGTCGTCTTTTCACATACGCAGTCTTGCAGGGTCCAGGTCTCTTGCAAACATTTCTTAGTGAGTTCTTGAGAAGACTTGCTAGCTCTCTCTCTTTTTGAATGAATGAATCTTCTTGTTGTTTGTCATTTTAATTATATCGACCAAAAGAATTATTGTCCACTGAACAAAAAACTTCGTTCGTTTCTATTGGTGAAGTACTCTGACGACTTCGCCAAACCACTGGCAGGAGAACTTTACAGATGTACACCATTATAAATCTGGACAAGAGAACTCTTCCAGCGACCGGGTCCCTGCATTTGTGAGGATCATCAAAACACCTAGAATATAATATTTTCCCCCTTTTTGATGATGACACACAAATATTCCTCACACTGAGTTTATTCATTCATTTGCCCTGTCGTCGGTCCCAATAACAAAGATCTGGTCCCTTGTTAGATTCCTAAGTCTATTAAATCATCAAAACTTGACATCATCTCCAAAGTAACATTTTCCTCCTTTTTGATGATAATAGACTTATTCACCTTCTTCCCCCTTTCACCAGGTCTCCCTATCAACATGCCTCTTCAGGTAACTGGATTGGTCCCCTTTTTGTCATCATTCCCGAAGTTTGTCAAATCCTCAAAACTTCACATCAGCAACAAAATAACATTTCCCCCCTTTTTGATGATGACAAACTTGTTCAACTTCTTCCCCCTATCGGCATGACCATGTCGTTTTATTGATTCCCCCTATCGTTCTGAACATGTCCTCTTCAAGTAGCTAACATCATTGCTAACATCATTGATCTCATACCTTAACAATTTCCCCCCTTTTGACATCATAAAAAGTGTTAAAGCAGTAAACCAAGTTGACACAAACGCAGTTCAAGCAAATTCATGGCCACTTGGGCAACACTGAGCATGAGTAAAAATGCATAAAGTAATGAGACAGATCAGTAGAAACAACACATTTTTCATTCATAGATAAAAGATTAGCAATCAAAGCATGGAAAATATTATTACGAATGAGAACCAGGACAATACCCACTTAGTTTCAATAGAAAAAGAGGAATGAAGACTGAAATGGGAATTTAGGAAAAGAGGGGATGACTTAGGCGCAAGGAATTAAAAGAATAGGATTAGTAGAGCATATCCCTTAGCATGGTATTTTCATAAGCCGCTCTTGAAGTTCATATTACTTCATGTTGAACTTTCAGGGCTGCCAGTTTTTTTTTCCAATCTGGTCCCTCTGATTGTGCTGTTTCAGAATCTAAGCCTTCAGACAAACTATTTCGGTATCTCTGTTAGCAAGAGCAACTGTCACAGCTTCCAACGCAAGCCTGAGTTTTTTCATGATAGAAAGATTAAAATAATCAAACTTACTCAAGACCTTCGAGATGAATAGATCAATAACTAAGGAGCCATTTCAATATATATATATTTTTATCTTTTTTTTCCTGATACCCTCCTATTTAGAATACTTTGAGTTCTCAGAATATCAACCTTTTCCTTTTTGAACATCATCTTTTCCAACTTCTTTTTTTTGCTTGTTGGACCTGGTCCTTCTTCACACTTAAAAACATCTTCATCAGAAAATTCTCCAGTAAGAACAAAGGGTTTAAACATTAGAAGAGTTTTTTAGAGAAGAGAAGAGAGGTGTTTTGTAAAAACTTCTGATTTTGAAAAGGGATTTGAAAAGAAATATGGAGAATAAAGGAAGTGAAATGGTGTATTATGTGAAATGAAGTGTCATTTTGGTATTCAAAAGATGGGACAACGGTCAGATACCTGAATGACAGACATATGGCAATTGCAACGGTTCTCATGCATAATTCAAAATGCAATGTTAAGAGTGCTAACCTTCAAGAACGGACCGGGTTCCTATCTGTAGTTTGAATGTGATTGCCTAGATCTGTCTTGACCTCCCTTTTCCTTCAGCCCTTTTTCATCGGAAGCAGCTCTTCCATCTCAGAATCTTCTTTCTTTTGCAACTTCTCAATTCTTCCAGACTCATCAAAAATCACATGACCACCTTTTTATACACTCGATAAGCCTTGCTGGAGGAAGAATATCCCACAAATACTCTTTCAACATCATTGAGATTAAACTTCTCAAAATCATCATTTTGGTCACATAACATGTACTATTCACCATTTCAGCTCGAAAGTTCTTTGGAATATTAACAACCTGCTTATTCCACTTGAAGGATGGTATGATCTGCTTCTCTTTAACACAAACATCACAAACTTTATCATCTGCAAAATTTATTTTGGGCAGACCACGGACCAGGTCCCTTGACACAAGTATGTTCAGCAGAGGAGCCCTCACATGGCCGAGTCTCCTGAGTCATTGATCAGTATTCTCACCTTGACCACTAAGGGAAGTGAGACTATTGCTACGAGTAGTGTTCAGATCAGCAATATACATGTTCTTGCATATTTTTTCTGTCAAGATCATCACCAGAGAGAGCAAATTTGTGACACCACATTTATCTGATAAGAACTTTACTTCATTTTGTTCATCACAAATCTGTGAAATACTTGAAAGATTGTACTTCAACCATTGAGATAGTGCACAACTTCAATGGAGTGTTCCACAGATTTTCAAGTCCTGCTTACACCAAGAATGTACCATTTCTTGCCATTGCCAAAAGAGACACATCCACCTTGAAGTGCCATGAGAGAGAGGAAGTTTTGTAGTTTTCTCAGTCATGTGCTTTGAGCATCCACTATTCATAAACCAACACTGAATGATGCTACATCCTCTCATTTGCATAGCAAATAACTTATTAGCTTTGGGAACCCATTTGAGACGGAGTTCCCAGTAAGCAGATAACGGAGCGATAAGAAATATATTTTGTCCAGTAAGGCAGACTGGTTTTCTTCAACTCGGGACCAGAAGCAAGACCATGTTCCTTCTTCAGTCTATTCCTCTGATTGTAATAGTTTGACAAACTTCCTTCATATTTTTTCAAAACAGGACAATCTTTCTTAAGATGTCCATCTCGACCACAATGCACACATAGCAAATTATCAGCATCAGAAACATTTTTGCTGGGAGGATTGTATGAGGAATCTATCTTCTCATAACCCAGCCCTCTTCTACTGTTGTTGTCTTGACCAATTAGATTTGTAAGAATCTTAGAGAAAGTGATCCATTTGAGGGATTTTTCCAGTTCCTCTTTTACACGGACTAGGTCCCTCTCCAGTACAAGATTTCTTTCTAAAGCCAATTTCATCTTCATTTCAGCAGTGTGCAGCTCATTTTCAAGCTCCAGCTGCAAGCTTCTAGCCTCGTTCTTTCCTTTAAAAACTGTAGTAGTTACCCCTTTTATCTTTTCCTTCAGTTCTAGATTTTCAGCTTCTAGAACAACCATTTGATTTTCAATATCAGATATTTGGGCAACTAAAACAATTTTTCCATCTTGAGAGATGTCTAGGCTATTGTTCATGAGATCATTCTTAGTCGTTAGCTCACTTATCAAGTCAAGTAGTACAACATCTAGCTTTCTCAATTTACTGTTAGAAAAGTTATTCAAGTTTTTCTTGAGGTATGATAGGGTTACCTTTTCATCAGCATCTTTCTCGTCTGACTTTGCCATGAAAGCATCATCAGAGTGTTTAGAGTCATCTGAATCACTTGAGTAATTTTCCCATGCAGTCAAATCCTTCTTCACCGCATGATAAACAAATTTTCTTCTGCTTGACTTGTCACGGACCTGGTCCCCCTCTTTGTCTTTACCTTCTCTAGACTTGACATATTCCCTGTGGTCAGCTTTGTGCATAAGACAGTCTCTAATAGAGTGACCTGGTTGATCGCACTTGTAACACATGTCACTTGAGCTTGTAGCCCTGTCGTGATTTTCTTTCTTCATGAAACCTCCACGTTCTCTCACGATATTTTGAAATCGTTGAGTGAAATAGCCTAGGTTCTCTTCTATTTTAGAGGTTTCACTTTGTGACACTTTGGAAGCAAGTGATTCGTCTCTTTTTGCATCTTTCTTATGATCAGCCTCATCAATCAGATCCGTCCTCTTGTCTTTGCCCTTGAGAATAAGACCCTCTTTTTTTCTATGCATCTCATGAACTTGAAGATGTTCAAATAGTGCATTCAGAGTGACCACTTCAGGATCCCTTGTTTGATCGCCCAACACAACTTCATTTGTCCAAGATCTGGGAAGAATTTCCAATATCTTAGAGACTTGCTTGCACACAGGGACAGGTTCTTCAAGGAGCATAAGCTCATTTGTGATGGTAGAGAATCTGGTACGTATTTCATGAATGGATTCACCTTCTTTTATGGTGAAACTTTCAAACTGAGTAGAAAAGAGATCTAGCTTAGATTTCTTTGTTTCCTCAGTACCCTCATACGTTGTTCTCAACCGATCCCAGATTTCCTTGGCTGATTCACAAGATGAGATCAGATCGTATTCATTCATACTAATGCCACACATCAGTAGCTTCATGGCTTTGTGATTTTTCTGGACTAATTTTCTGTCAGAGTCATTATATTGTTGTCGAGTTTTGAGAATGACTCTTGTGACCTCTCCATCTTTAACCTCCATAGTTGGCATATAAGGACCTTCACAAATGATATTTCATACCTCAATGTCCTCAGCCATGATATAGTCCCTCATTAGAATATTCCACCATCTATAGAACTGAACATCAAACAGAGGTGGTCTTGTGGGGGACTGACTTCTTTGCAGGTTCAATGGTGTCGCCATTCCTCGCAGGAATCTCTCTCTTGGTGTTAACCAGATAGAGAGCCCAAGAGCTGATACCAATTGTTGAAATGTATGCATCTACCAGTGATTACAGGACCAGGTTTCCAGACAGAATTAAAGTGCAGAAAATAAATAGCATAACTTAAAACAGGCACAAGAGTTTTTATGTGGAAACCTCCTTGCTCAAGGGAGTAAAACCACGACCTGTCACACAAGCTTTTCTAACTGTTTTCACTAATCTTCTCAAGCAAAAGTGAAACACAGATTACAACCACAATAGTGAGATTAACACCCTATTCCTACACTAAGTAATACTCCTATTACTTAAACAAGCCAAAACAATAATCCTATTGCCCCCTAAACCAACTAACTCTAGTTGATCTAGACTTTAAGAACCCCCAAGGCTAACTCTAGCCACCAACTCCGATCTCCAAGATAAGAGCTTAAACGAGTAGCAACTCTGCTGCACCACACATCAACTAACTCTAGTTGACACTCCTAGGCAACTCTACCCAAGAGAACATCAAAACAATGATGTAAAAAGGCTTGACTAAAACAAGATGATTCGACTAACTAACTTTAGTTAATACGACTCAAACTAAATACTTAGACAAGCACTGATCTACTATCCTTTATAACTTAGGAGTAGATTTACAATTTAAGCACATAAGATACAAA